>JBAMJV010000901.1:0-137495 GCA_037951105.1 Echinarachnius parma | reverse complement strand
TCACGCTTGACCTGTAAGGGAGTGGAGATGGTGCACACAATGTGTGCTGGTTTGCATTGTATCCTATGACCGGGGGTAATAATATCATTGTAGAAGCGGTTTAGAGAAGATTATCAATCATATTAGGCGCTATATAAATCTAAACATTATTATTATTAATATGATTACAAAAGTAGGACAAATATCACTTTCAGACCTCATGAACCCCTTCAACTGTGCAGGGGGTTTATTATGAACAAAAGCATTTTAAAGGGAACACTCAATTCAAGGCCACCAGATTCAGGTTTCAGGCCACTGGAATGTGAAATATCTGGTCTTTTCTTGCCCGACTGGGCCACATTTCTAGCATTGATATACGTAAGAATGTGTGACGTCATTTTACTTTGGTACTCTTATCAGAGAACAAATTATAATTGTAATTTTGTACAAAGGGCTACTTCTCAAGCTTGCCTACATCAAAATTGCCAGTCTGAAAAGTTATTTTACATACATGATGACATTTATGGTACCCTGGGTACCAAACGAAAATCCACCATTTTGTTTAATTATTTATTTATTTTTTAGGGGCTTGTACCCTGGGTATAGCGTGCATACAAGGCGCGTGCTGCACTGCATGCACAACGCATAGCTGTACTTCGGGTGGACGACAAGATGGCGCTACACAACCGCGGGATACCGGGGTACAATGGTACCCCGGGGTACTGCGTGTGTCATCACATGTCAAATTGCAGGGGCTCTTTCATGATAGTCGGGGGCTCTTTTGGGCATTTGGGGGGGCTAAATAGCCAGGGCTCAACACTAGCACTTGCTTGCTTGCCCGGGGCAAGTAAAAATTTAAGTCGAGCAAGTAAAATTGTTGTAAATGGTCAAGTTTGGTTTGCTCGATTGGGCAACTAATATTTCTGGTCAAATACAGAATGTTGAATACAGAGTCGAATGTGATTAATTACATTCGAACTCATCTAGAAGTAAGCGGGCAAGTACATTTCTCTTTGGGCAAGTAGAATGAGCATTTATGATTTGACTTGCCCGAAAGGGTAGCTTGAAATAGCCCAAAGCCCATATATTTGTTTACTTTATCCAGAGCTCAACACTAGCACTTGCCCTGTTGACCGGGGCAAGTAAAAATTTATGTCGGGCAAGTAAAAATTTATGTTCTGGCAAGTAAAAATTGATGTCCGGCAAGTAAAAATTTTATTCAAATGGAACTGGAACTCACATTTCTGCTGGGTATCCTTCCGTACCCTCAGCCCTTCCGTAACCAGGCAATCGATCAGGTACTTCTTGTCTCGGGCCTTCTTGAAGAATGGACTCTTCAGCAGCTCAGAAGCAGTTGGCCTGCCAAAATTACAACAACAAATAACAGTTATTTTTAGGAAAAGTAGTTACCTTTCTTCGGGTGTAACTAACCTTATTCAGGCCAGATAAGTTGGCTTTCACACCCCCCCCCCCCCCCCCCCCAACAAAAAAATTACAACAACAAACAACAGTTTATTTTAGGAAAAAGTAGTTACCTTTAGTTGCGGGTGTAACTAACATTATTCAGGCCAGATTAGTTGGCTTTCACACCCCCCCCCCCCCCCCCCCCCCCCCTTCTTGAAGAATGGACTCTTCAGCAGCTCAGAAGCAGTTGGCCTGGCAAAAATTACAACAACAAACAACAGTTTATTTTAGGAAAAAGTAATTTTCTTTGCTCTTTTTCAATCACATTATATATTTCTGGTCAGTTTCTCTATATGTTTGAATAAGGAAAAAGTTACCTTTCGGGTGTACCTAACATTATTCAGGCCAGATTAGTAATTTTCTTTGCTCTTTTGCAATCACATTATATATTTCTGGTCAGTTTCTCTATATGTTTGAATAAGGAAAAAGTAGTTACCTTTCGGGTGTACCTAACATTATTCAGGCCAGATTAGTTGGCTTTCAACCCTCCCCCCCCCCCCCCCCCTTCTTGAAGAATGGACTCTTCAGCAGCTCAGAAGCAGTTGGCCTGGTAAAATAACACAATTAATTTACATATCACACTCACATTGTCGGAAGGATATTGGGTGAATAAGCAACATAAACCATATAATATGTAATATTGGCTTTTTATACTCTATAATTAACATCAGTTAACACTGAAAGCCTATCTTCAGTTTACAGTACATGCATACTGTACAATCTTGAATAATCACATGAACTTTACTGACAGGCAACTATAAACCGGTTCCCTGCTGGATTTTGGAATTCCTTCACCAACAAAAAAAAAGTATTCTGACAGGTAAAAAACAGTATTTTGAACCCAAAAAAGGATTTTCAGAGCAGCAAAAATACCCTTTACGAACGAGCCAACTAAAAGTTGGTTCTGCTGTTTTCCGACTGTTATTATAAAAGTTAAAGAAAAGAAAAAAAAAGAAAAAAAGAAAAGAAAAAAAGAAAAGAAAAAAAAGTACTGCCGTATTTACATAAAAAGATCGTACTAAATACGGCAAATACGTACTACTACTTTGCATCTCTGCACCAGGTTCCGGTAGGCAATGGGTAGACAATGGGTTTATTATCACAGATAGGAAGCCAGACTGCATTAATAGCACATCATATCCTATTACCTAATCTATTGCATACAATTAAAGGGACTTAGTAACATTGTCCAAAGCCTCAAAACTTACTTGGAGTGGTTCTCTCATACCTTGTCATATTCATATTAACAATAAAAGCACGGGACAGGTTTCGGTTTTTCAAAGTTCCATTTCGCTAAAAAGATATTTACGATTGAAGTTTTCAGATGATAAACTCTCTACGAGATAATTTAAGCAGTGTACAAAGTAAGTGCAATGAGTTAGTGAATATCACTTTGAATTTTTGCTCATTTCTCGGCCCCAAAAAAATACAATTAACATGAAATTTTCACACATTACTTTGTGGACATATCAGATCACACCAATACACATTTTATTAATCGCTCATCACTTTTTGCACTTGTCAACAAAGTTACTAGATCCCTTTAAACGTCATGTATCTCTAGGTCACCAGAAGGGCAAAGAGAAACATAATATCTCAGTTCGTTGCATTTCATTATGTTTATTTAACCATCAAATAAGATTAAGTTAACACAATTACTCAACCTTAAACCTTTTCTCTTCAAAGAACACTATCAGTCATAGCTCAAACATAGACATAAACATAGCCCTCGTGAAAATAATTTTAAAAAGTATTTTTTAACCTGGACTTTAACCCGGAGTTTGGTTTGCATACCTCTTTGCTGGGTCTTTCTGTAGACATTTTGAGATCATCTTCCGGAACTCCTTGCTGTATTTCTTGTACTCGTCTTTGTTCTCTGCGCATGAATCAAGACTAGGCGGCTCGTTCTGTAAGGTCAACATTAGAACCTACGGAAAAAGAAAAAACTGTGGTTTTAGTAAGAAAGACATATCTAACAAACAAAAACACTCTAACCAACCAAAACATTTCTGAAAGCATTTTAAAGATCATTTTCCTGAGCTCTTTGCTGTATTTCTTGTACTCGTCTGTTCTCTGCGCTTGAATCAAGACTAGGCGGCTCATTCTGCAGCGTCATCATACAAACCTAAAGAATAAGACAATTTTTTGCTCCACTAAATATCACTAAATTGTAAGGCATATCATTCTAAACAAGCAAAACTAAACAAAAGCTTTCTGGAAGCAATTTGAGATTGTCTTCCTGAATTCCTTGTACACAAATCAAGTCTAAATGTTGCATCCTCAACAGGAACCTACTGAAAAGCAATAAGTTTTGCTTCAGTAAATACCATTTAATTGTTTTTAAAAAGAAGAAAAAAAAGAAAAAGGCATATCTGATGAATCAATCATCATTCCGACCAATACAATGAAAACTAAACAAACATTTTCTGGAGGCATTTTAAAATCATCTCCTGAACTCCTTGCTGTACTTCTTCTCTGAGCACAAATCGAGACAAGATAGTTCATTTTGCATTGTCAACATAAGAACCTACAGAAAAAAAACAAAACATTACTGCTTTTTCAATTTTTGCTATTTACATGTAGATAGACTTGAAAAGTAGTGCTTTTCAATAAAGACTGTACAGTATTTTTCCCTACTCCACCATTTCAGTTCATTCATGATATTAACCTGTTGGTTATGGGAGCCGGGTGGGCTATGTACAACGTCTACATAGGGATTTCAGAATCTCAAAGTGAACGGGTTAAAAAAGATATAATCAAATGTAAATGTGTACCAAGGACCACATCAGAAAGCTACAAGATTGTATTAAAAGCACCCTATAAATACAGTAAAAATATAACTTATAAGATATTAAAAAATAAATAATTCCATAAGTTGAACAAAAGTACTAATTCATGTAAGTATATACAAAGTACATGTAGTATACAAACCTTCATGGCTGGAAACCTTGCATAGGGGGCTGCTCCGGTGGCCAGCTCTATAGCAGTGATACCAAAGCTCCAAATATCTGCCTTCACATCATAACCAGTCACCTGACAGAGAACAGAAATGGGAGGTGTTTTCATCTAAATGTCCTGTGACCCTAGTATCAATTGCAATGTTAAAACTAACCCAATTTACCATTGACCATGGCATAAAATTATAATGTTTGTAACCTTAGCTAGTATTACTTACAATTGTACAACTGGATGTAACCAGATTAATGTTTGACATCTCACCACATTACCAATGCAAATTAATCTATTCATAGAGTGCAAAATAGCCCTTACAAACATATAATGTATTGCCCTTTAGAACAAACTCCTTTTTTTTAAGTCAAAAGTAGTCCCCACCGAGCATGGTGGCTTAGCAGTTAGAGTGTCCGCCTCATGCATGGGAGGTCCCGGGTTCGAACCCAGACCGGGTCACACCAACGACTTTAAAAATGGTACCTTCTGCCCTCTAGCCAGGCACTCGGCATTTATAGAATGGAAAAGGGAGCCCTAGGTTAAACACAAAGAATTAACAAAGGACTTGCTCCCTTCTGTAGCTTTCGCTACATTTAGAAGACGTGTGGCCTATAGGGCTAAAGAATTGGAGATAGGCGCCGCCTTATGTGCCAAATTGGCACAGAAGAAGCACTTTAACTTTGACCAAGTTTTAGTCCCCCAAATATTTGTTTCCCTGTCTAACCTGTTCCATGACCTCTGGGGCCATCCAGCAGGGGGTACCGACGAAAGTCGTCCGGACTTTGTCTCGAGAAACATCGCCCTCTGTGGCGATCCACGAGCTCACGCCGAAGTCGGCCAGCTGGACCGCTCCATCGTTTCCCAGGAGGATGTTCCCTGCCTTGATATCCCTGTCAACGAAATGGAATAGTCTTGTCATTACCACAGTTTGTTTTATTTCTACCTATTTACAATAAGACTGAACAAAAAGTCCAAAGAATAAGACAGTTCAGTTTACATTAAAGGGGTAGTTCAGTTTTGGTATAGAGGGCGCTGCACAAAATAATTTTGTTGTGAGATAATGAAAAACTGAGGGTAAAATTTGAAAGAGCATACAATTTTAATGGCAGAATAAACATTATTTGATCAGAATCGGCCAATTGTTACCTGAAGAAATCATCACAGGCCAGTGCTGTCTAGCTCAGTCGGTAAAAGCACCGGTCTAGCAATCCAGAGGTCTCAGGTTCAAATCACGGGGAAGCCACATTTTCTTTGCTCATTTTTATTTCTATTATATATTTCTGGTCAGTGTCCCTTTTTCTTTAAATAATTTTTTTGAACATTGTTACCTGTGGATCTGCCCTTGTCCATGGAGATACTCAAGCCCTTGCAGCGACTCTCTAAGAATCGTCGCTATGACAGGTTCATCAAACAAGCCGCCCTTGCCCTGTCCCTTCCTTTGCAGAAATTTGATCAAGTCCAAACACGAACCTGAGGAGAGACAATTTCAAAGATACAGCTTTATATATCAGTCATTACTACCAACATTGAAATTCAACAATCGGGAAGATTTAGGGAAATTTCATCAGCAATCAGGGAGACATTTATCGAAAGCATACAACCTATTATATAATTACAATAATCTGTCAAAAAACATGGAGATTGGAAGATAGGATGAAATCTGATGCAATAATCTTGGTCTATTTTCAGGGAGTCTACTGTGAAATCAGGGAGACTTGGCAGCTCTGCAAAGGAGAAATTTAGAAGAAATTACCCTATTGGAATGTATTACAATCTAGGCTTGATAGTCATTGATTTGTTTTTATTATTATTAATAGTGGCCTACCAATCAATTATTGACTTTTTCCACAGAATGAATTATTGTCCTTGAAATTCAAGCCCAACATTTCAAATTAACAATTATTACATTTTTTCTACAGATCAAAGTACTGACCTCGATATTCAAGCTTGACATTTCAAATGAACATTTCTCATTCTACTTGTAACATTCTACAGACTAATAATGTGTTTGCTGAGATTGCTTTGAATCACAATGGCCATTTAAATACAAAGTAACCACTTCACATGATTGTTGAACCCATCAAGGACGAGAGCTATTTTAAGGCAAAATTGATCATTATTTTGCTCTACAAATTGGTAACTCTTTAATTTGTTATACCTTTTAATGACATAAAAATAGGTGGAAAATATTTAGTAATGACAATTTAAGACAAATATGAAGTGACTTTGCCACATAGTTGCCAATTTGAATGCTGAAATCTGTTTTTAAAAAATCACAATGTGTTGCCAATTTAATGATTTTCCTAAATTATAGTGATATAAGCAATAATAAAAATCATTAAAAAATAACTAAAGCAGGTAGAGTAACAAAATAGGGCTCTAAAAATATAGAAATTTATGCTCTTTCTCCTTGTATACTTCATAACTTTGTATCTTCTTGCTGAAGTGTACGACTACCAACTCACAAATATGTGGGACACCGTCCTTGATGGGAAATTGCATCTTCATCAAAGGTCTGAGACAAGATGAATCATTTCCTGCAATTGATTGCGGATGAGGCTGGGCAATTTAAACTAACCATGCTAATATTCCTTCTGCTGTAACAGGCCCTAGGGGCGGCTTTTAACTGATGGAAACATGTCATTTTCTGAGTCTAGGTTATGACCAGTTACACAGCATAAACACAATTTCTTTGTAGCACAGAGTACATAAACAATGCATGTGTTGTCAAGTCTCTGATACCTGCTACCCATGCATTGTCTAAGCACAGCCTACTACAAACAATGGTATGGTAATGTCTGTACGAGTGTCTCTTACCTGCTTCCAGCAGTTTCATGACCAGCCAGATTTCATCCTTGACTACAAAGGAGGTGTAATACTGCACCACGTGGATATGCTTGCACAGCCAGGTGGATATGCTTGCACAGCCAGATGGCTTGTAGCACAGTACATAGACAACGCATGTGTTGTCCAGTATCTGATACCTGCTACCCATGCATTGTCTTAGATGCACAGCCTACTACACACAATAGTATGGGAATGTCTGTAAAAGTCTCTTACCTGCTTCCAGCAGTTTCATGACCAGCCAGATTTCATCCTTGACTACAAAGGAGGTGTAATACTGCACCACGTTGTGATGCTTGCACAGACAGATGGCTTGGATCTCTTTCTGTTGAGAAAAGTAATAACAGAAATAATAAAAATCACTTTAGTAACATTGCCCAAATCCTCAAAATCCATGCAATTTATGGAATTCTAGCAGTTCCCTCATACCTTGTTGTATTCGTATTAACAATAGAACCATGGGACAGGTTTCGTTTTTTTCAAATTTCCTTTTTGTTAAAAAGATATTATGTATCAGATAACAACAATATATATACATTGTATCAACCAATCATCACTTTTCGCACATGTCAACAAAGTTACTAGATCCCTTTAAGTACAGTTTCAGAATACCGATTTGGTTAAAATATTTTAGTGACGTAGATACAATATAATTTAGCTTTAAATTGTTTTCAGAATACACCCCTGACACAAACTCAATATCATTGTTATCAATATCAATATCCAGGGCTCGACACTAGCACTTACCCTATTGCCCAAGGCAAGTAAAAGTTGATGTTGGGCAAGTAAAAGTTCATAAATAGACTATTTTTGTTCCCGATCGGGCAACAAAAATATTGATCAACTTCAAGAGAAAAATGTTATTCCTTGTGTGTAAATCTCATCTAGAACTAAGTGGGCAAGTAAATTTACTGTTTGGGTAAGTATAATTCAAAAATGTATGATTTTACTTGCAAGCCCAAAGGGCTAGTAAAGAAAAACAGTAAGTGTGGAGGTTGCAATATCAATATTATTATTATATGATACTTACTGTGAGCTCCTCCATGGTGGTGCTACACTTCTCCAGGTTGATCCTCTTGATTGCGCAATCCTCATTGCGGGAGAGGCACACGGCCTTGTGCACCGTCGCTGTGGCCCCATGTCCTGTAATAATAAAATAAAATAAAACAAAATTAAATTTCAATGCCTTGTGCAGCGTTGCTGTAGACCCATGACCTGTAATAATAGAAAAGATTAAAATATAATTAAATGAAATGACAATACATTATACATGTAGTACTGTTTACAGCAAAATAACATTTATTTATAGGGGGCAGCATTTCAATGCATTGATCAGCGTTGTTGTAGCTCCATGTCCTGTAACAATAGGACAGAATAAAATGATAATGATGTGTAACAAAATAAAATATATAATTGTGAGGAGGGGGGCAATGTTTTATAGCACTCTAAAATTTGTTTTGCATTTAACTCGAGCTACAAATATATTTAAAAAGATCTTCTTTGAGAGGAGGGGACTTTTGGGGCATATGTTACAATTTACCAACCACTAATTCAAGCCCATTCCTAGCTCTTACTGCCAAGGTATCAATCACTTGTTCATGTATGATTTTTTTTTTTTTTTTTTACAGAACTGTAGAACTAGAATTTCTCTAGCTCAATGCGGGAGAGGCATATGGCCTTGTGTACAGTTGCTGTGGCCCCATGGCATGTAATAATAGAAAAGATTAAAATAGAATTCAATGAAATGACATTACACATGTAACAGTGTAACAAAATAACATTTATTTTTAGGGGCCAGCATTTCAATGCCTCGGGCAGCGTTGCTGTAGACCCATGACCTGGAACAATAGAAAATAATACAATTAAATGAAATTATACTACATGTAGTAAGTAGAGTAAACAAATTACATTTTATTTTCATGGGGCTACAGTACATGTACCTTTCAAGCTTGCCTGTATGAACATTTAACAATGGATCTGAAATTTGTTTTGTATTGAACTATAGACAATATGCAAACATAGACAGACTCTTGTGAATGGGGGGGAGGGGGGCTCGTTTGGGGCATATCGGGGGCTAAATCCCCTTGAGCCCCCAATGCATATTTCTTAATGTACCAAATCATACTAAATTAAAACACACTTCTAATTTTGCCAGCCATGATAACCATTCACTTGTTCATGCAATTATTTTGGAGACCTGCAAAACACTTGTACATTGTGCAACATTGTATTCTATCTAGAGAGTTTAATGCTTTTGATGCTTCACTAAATACAAACAGAAATAAGCACTATATATTGTTTTGGCTCCATGATGACCTGTAACAAAAAAACCAAATCCTGCTTAAATAGTAACGCTTTCTATGGTTATTAGTCCAGGGATGCCAGTGGCAAATGGCTCCAGGGCCTGAAAATTTGTGGAGACTCAAAATAATGCGCGCAAAGCGCACATCACGAGCGCAAAGCGCGAAGTCCCTTTAGCCGGGGTCAAGCTCTGGGCTTCCAGATGCTCTCTGGTGCAATCTGAGCCTATTTTGGGGATCATATCCTCTAAAAAAATATATTTAAAAAAACAAAAAACAAACAAACAAAATTGATTTATTTATTTATTTTATTTATTTATTTATTTTTTTTGAGCTGCAATTTTTGTTTAAAAAAACAGAAAAGCCGGAATTCCGGCTTTAGTCGGAACTCTGGTATCCCTGTTAGTCCCTCATTGTATGCATTCAGCAGTGTCCCTACTGTCCCAAAATTACTGGTCCACTGTATTACACTACAGATCGCAGTGTACTAGGCTTCATTAATGATTCCACTAGTATCTTATCTTCACTCATCAATCTGCCAGTGTAGCATACACACAGTACACACAGACACAGTAGTTTGCTTTTCCAGAAAATCTGTCTGTTACTTATCTCCAGACTCAAACTATTTAGCGATAAGAACATTGCTCTTTAATAGACAATGGGTAATATCGCTGCATATTACACACAATATAATACACTTATTGCCCAATGAACGTATTTAATCTTTCAATTCTGAAGTACATGTACATAATTTACAGTACCGGTAGACACGTGGAGATGGTGGCTCATCTTAGTTAGCATTTAACCAGGGTCTTCCCAGACAGTGACAATTAATTAATTAACGGCCAAGTATATGAGAGGTGTTACTCCATCCTTAGTAACTCCTTGGTTTGTGCATGTGCGCGTACAGTTATAAATCAGGGCTCGACACTGGCACTTGCCCGCTTGCCTGGGGCAAGTAAAAATTGATGTCGGGCAAGTAAAATTTCATAAATGGTCTAGTTTGCTTGCCCGATTGGGCAACTTAACTTTCTCTTCAGCTGCGAGAGTAGAATGTTATTCCTTACATGTAGATCTCATATATAGAAGTGAGCGGGCAAGTAAATTTTGTGTTTGGGCAAGTAAAATTTGAACATTTATGATTTTACTTGCCCGAACGGGCCAGTAGAGAAAAAAGTTAGTGTGGAGGCTTGTATAAATGCAATGCTTGAAATTAGCACAGGCCTGCTGACCCGGGGCCACTTAAAATTAGCTTTGGGCCACCAAATGTCACAGAATTTGTCGGTGTTTTTGTCTGTATGTGTTATAATTGCTGTTTGGGGCCACCAGATTCAGGTTTTGGGCCACTAGAATTTGAACAATTCTGTTTTTACTTGCCACACAGCAAAAAAAAATGTAATTTAGAGCATTGATAGATGGCATAAAATATATATTGCTGCTCTCTTTATCCTTTCCCACCAACACCACTGCTATGGCAGGTCAATGAAAAAACTCTCTACATTCCTGTCTAGTTGACCAGTTGACCAACAGACCTATTCACACAAACACACAGGCACAAAGCAAACAATGATCCTTATTCTCACTATTTCTTCTTCTTCTTCTTCTTCCGTTACTAGGACCTGCTAAGAGTATATATTTGCAAGTTACACACAAAAAAGGAACAGATAATGTACATTCATTCACAAATTATTTACAGAACTATGTATGTACATTGTGTATTTAACTGTTCAAAGTTCAGTTCTTGAGAAAATGATCATAAATTATTTATTTCATAATTTTAATATGGATGCACAACAGGCAGTGTTAAGTTGGTTCAAAGTAGGTGTGGTTTCAGCATTTTTAGTACCCTCTGTTTACTGAATAGTAAGTCCTTTACCAAAATACCTTGTGCCTAATGTAATGCGAACGTTGTAGGAGAGAGAACTAAAGAAGTCATAATTTGCACGCATTGACAATTGAACCAGGATACAGAGCATGCCTAGATGGTCACAGTGCACAGACAATCACCTTCATGTAGTCCCCAGACAGAAGAATCTTACCGTACTATTAAACAATCTCTCATTTCTACTGTAAGACTGGGGTGTAAGCTTTGTTAAAGGGGACCACCAGGCAAAGAACAACACATTATTATATTTTTTGGTACTGTTTTGTGATATCAAATAGATACCCAACATTTTGCAAAGGGTTGTGTAATTCATAAACAAAGCAATTAATTTCCACCACTTACGGAACCACTGCTATTTCCTGGTTCCATACGGGCCAACCATTTGCGAGTGCGCCAATGCTATTCACGCGTACGTTTGTAAACAATAGATTCCCGGGCGATTCGTTCGCTCTGCACACAATGCAATCCACCGCACGCATCGCAGTCTTCGCAGTTCAGACCGCATGAACGCATGCTTTAGAATGGTGATGCGTTTCCAATTTTTTTTTTCTTTCTGGAATCATATTTTTGTGAACTTGTTGATGGAATGGAATACTAAAGATGTTACCTTTCTTTAATAAGAATATTATTTTGGGGTGGTGGTACCCTTTAAGCCGGTTTTGAGAATTAAATATAATTGGCACTGAATTGTATGTCAATGAAAGCACCTGGAAGATTCATCCCTTTTCCTTCAAAAGGTGTACATTTGACTAAATGTTTCTACTATAAACATTCAATATCTTGGTATCATGAATGTGTAGGTTTTATAAATAGCATTGATTACGTACATAGTACCAGTAAAAATCGTGAATAAAAGTCAATGCCCGTGACTTTTATTCAAGTTATATATATTTGTGGAAATGTTGGTCCTCTTGTACATGTTTTTGCAAGCTCACCTAAACTATATATATAGCTTTCATCTACCTCCATTTACATTTCAACTGAAGCACCTCAATAAACCACAACTTGACTGACTATCCCTTTAAGACGCACTTCTTTAATGTTTACTGACCTGCCTGCTCCGTCAAGAAGATAAATTGGAGTGATGACGATCAAGCCACTAGCCTTCAGCCAGTGAAAACAACAAGCCTACACGGGACATCACCTGTAATAAACCGTTCATTAGGTGCTCGTCTATCTAAATAAGACTTTCCCCAGGTCATAAGCAACAAGACATTTCTGTGCGCAGTTTGCTCCTTTATGTTTTTTCCTGGACACTTGCCCGTCTACAATGTTGTCGAGCAGGCAGAGTAAATTGGAAAATTCATCAAGGCTCATTGTAGTAAGACAGCTAGTCATGAGCTAATATAAACATGCCTGTAGATAGATTCACAGACAAATCTTATCTTATTAGACCGACCCGTGTAGGCTGTCTAGCAAGAAAATGCTTTCCCCATGACAGAGATAAAATAATAACATTATTTTTGGATGTTAATGTTTGCCTGCATTGAAATTGCACTCTCTAATTTGATTCGCATCTTAATAACTATGATAATTTATTTTAAAAGGGCTCATAATTTGAAGGGCTCTTTCTAGCATTTCTGAAACTAAATCCCATGGGACCCATATAATTCCCTATAATATTCAACAATAGAGTACAGAAGCTATGACGTCATAAAAATCTATTTTTAAAATTTCTCAATTTGAACTTCAATTTCCGAAAGAGCATCAAAAATAATGTCTAAATACCGAAAATCAATTGAATATGTTAAGTATTGGCTGAGATATCACAATCCAAATTAATTTTATTCCAATAGGCAATCAGTGTTATTGCTCTGGTTCATAACTTTATCTCAGCCAATACTTAACATATTATTTCAATTGATTTTCGGCATTTGGACATTATTTTTGATGCTCTTTCGGAAAATGAAGTTCAAATTTGAAAATTCTAAAAATAGATTTTTGATGAAGTCACACTTCACTACTCTATAGTGGGCTGCCTTTATCATCAAGCAAATGGGGTAAATTGGAATGATTACGATTCAAGAAATCTAAAGCTAGTGTGTGTACATGTGCATGTCTAATTCCCAAATCCAAACTGCTTTATTTGTCACTTGACTTGAGCGTGAAAATGCTTCCCCCCCCCCCCCCCCCCCCAGAAGACATGCTCCTATTTTTTCTGCCACTGGCCTACATGCAGTTACTTGCCTACATAAATCAGGGAGCTGGTAGACTAGTACCCTTGATGCAAACAGGTACACACCTGCATCATTAAGCCAGACATAACAAATTAGAATGATTAGGACTAGAGACAGGACTGCAGCTACTCTCAATAATGAGGATCCACATTTTTACGAGTAGGACAATGTATGTCTACTCCAAACTCTTTAATTTGTCCAAATGAAGGAAAATGCTTTCGCCACGGGAGACATCCTCTTTTTCCTGGCACTGGCCTACATACAGGTACACCTAGATGTATCACTAAGCCAGACAGTTCTTGGGAGTGATTGACGCTAGTATTGTCATTTAATGAGGATCCATATACCCAACCATACTGCCTTATTCGTCTCTAGTGATAAAATGTTTTTGCCATGGGAAACATGCTCCTCTTTTTCATGACAATAGTCTATATGTTTGCCTTCTTTAGTATTTAAGGTACATCTTTATGGAGTAACCTCGCTATCATAAGGACCGCTATTCATAATGTGCAGGTGTGTACCGTTAAGCCAGACAGGACAAATTAGAGTGATTAGGAGACAGGACTACAGCCAGGTACTCTCCATAATGAGGAGCCATTATCAGGGTAGGAAATATACGGGGCTGAGGGCGATTTTGCTCCCTAATTTTCAAAATAGCCCTCTAAATTCAGTAGGTAGCCCCTAAAATTACCATTTTGGGGATATTCATCAAATTGAATAAAGTAGCCCCCTCAAATAAAAAAATTAATTCCTACATTGGCCATTATATACAACCAGATGCCCACACATACATGTACCAGAGAGGTGGGAAGACTTTACCACCTCTCTGCATGTACAATATACATAATATGTCTACCCCAACTCTTTCATTTGTGATTCGTCACTTGTCCCAGGTGAGAAAATGATATCCCCCCCCCCCCCCCCCCCCGAGATTCACCCTTTACTGGCAGTGGCATACAGACACTAGCACTCCCAATAATTAGAGTCCATTATGACCAGATGCCAAAATAGCCTGAAACAGCACTGTTGTTAGGAAATATGTTGAAAAGTAGCCCATGACAAAAAAAAATTTCCTCCCTCACACAAGGCAACTTAGAATTCTCAGATTTCTTTATTCCTCATTTGAGTTGAAATGGAAACTGTGAAAATATTACAGAGCTGCCCAAGGCAATTCAGCTTCCGAAATAAAAGAAGAAAAAAATAGCCCCTTCAATTGCATTGAGATCCATGCCAACAGAAATTGGAGTGGCATTTGTATTTTTGTACGCAGGCATGCTTGAAAAGTAGCCCCTTTATCAAAAATAGAATTGCACTTTCCCTTAAAGGGACTTAGTAACATTGTCCAAATCCTCAAAATAAAATTTTAATTCTAGCTGTTCCCTTATACCTTGTTGTATTCGTATTAACAATAAAATCATGGGACAGGTTTCGGTTTTTCAAATTTCCCTTTCATTACAAAGATATGTATGATTGAAGTATTCAGATAAGAAAAACTCCGGGCGAGTTTTTCTTCCGTGTACAAAGTGAGTGCAGTGAGTTACTGAATATCACTTTGCATTTTCGCTCATTACTTGGCCATACAATGTCCATTTGACTTGAAATTTTCACACAATAACATGTGGACATATGAGATAACAACAATATACATTGCATCAACCATTCATCACTTTTTGCACATGTCAACAAAGTTACTAGATCCCTTTAAAGGGATCTAGTTACTTTGTTGACATACAAGTGGTGAAGTGCAAAAACTGGCAAATAAAATGTGTATTTATGTGATCTGATGTCCACCGAGTGATGTGTGAACATTTCATGGTAAATGAATGTCATATAAATATGACCAAGTAATGAGCGGAAATACAAATTGATATTTGCTAACTCATTGCACTGACTTTGTACACAGTTATAATTATTCACTAGATAATAATAAATCTGAACACTCTTACCATACATATCTTTATAGCGGAAGAGATTTTTGGAAAACTAAATCCTGTTCCACACTTCTATTGGTAATACCAATACAGGGTATAATTTTCCTGGTATCGCATCGCAATTTGCTATGCATTTTTGCATGACTGCTATATAAAATATCTTTTGTGTAGCAGTTTTCTTCCATAGAAGTGTACAGAATTTCATTTGAAATAATAATCCATCGGCTGAAATTGCTAATCAAATTTCAGGAGGAAAATTATTCCCTGCAATACAATGAGGTATGTCAGAACGGCTGGAGATCCAAGTAAGTTTTGAGGATATCAATTGACAATGTCACTAGATCCCTTTAATTAACAGAAATCTATTTTCATTCCCGGTCGATGAAGATAGCCCCTCTGCATTTCATCTCCATAGCCACATCAAATTGCTGTGACCATGGCTTTTGTCAGACCACGACAGTAATGAGAAAATATGCATGCAGCCATGCCCACAGGTCTGCAATAAATGGTTTGTAATCTACACACACTACGGAGGTGTGCAGCGACTTCTGCACAGAAAGTGATATATAAATAGTAATATCATATATAAATGCACTGGAAGTGAGTGACCCAAGCTGCATTTAATTGGACATGACATTCACAGCTTGTGAAGTACGTATTGTATTATGTGAGCCTTTGTGAGGGGAAGGTCAATATGATGTATTGACCATTTATTGATACAAATATTAATCTTTATGGTGTCATATATGTGACCCGTCACAGCCAGAAGAAACAGAAGTCGGATAAATAATTTTCTGGATTTTTATCTAGTTTGGATCAGCATTATCTAAGCTTTAATATGATATAAAAGTTGTATTATAGTGATTCTGCAACGCGGAGTTATTGATGTTTTTCTAAGTGCAATTTCCAATGGTCTGGAAATAAAATGCAGAGAAAATCCCTCAAGAAGTTTTACATCCGTTTCGAGAGCGAAATTAGCTTTCTAATCAGGCCATACTTGACCAGTTGCATGAATAGAATGTGGTAGCAACCTCTATCCAATTTTCTTGAAAACTTGCATATCAGTACATATGTATGATTTACAACTTCCCTCCAAAAATTGTTGAATATAATCCATGCTTTGTAGAGATATGTAAAGATTTTATCGAAAATTTAAGTGATTTTGGAATGACAAACTTGGATTCAAGTACACACCGAGCACGGGATACAAAAGCGAGCACTTTTACCTAACAAAAGGGGGTCACGCCTCAACGACAGCGTTACCCTAAAGAGCGTTCTTTTTTAAACAAAGGAGGCCGTTGTTAAGAGGCGGAGCTTAATATCGATCGCTTTTGGGAGCGAAGAATTTTGGAAAGCAAACTTTTCAAACCTTCTAAAAACATGCTTCAAAACCTTCCTTAATTTTCACCTTTCCACTTAATATTTGTACTGGAGATTGTGCTTACTGGTAGAACAAATATCAGGGAAAGGCCTGAACTAATAATATTTTTTTCGACATTTTAATGCAATTTCAAATCAATCGTGATTTCTGAGGTTCGAACTCGCGCGACTTTTGGCTCCTCTGAGAAAGACGGGTAACATAATATATGGAAGACAAGAATAATGAGCTTTCCAGTGATGTGTACAATTCTGACAAACATTTCTTAATCATTGAGGAATTAACCATCAAACTTGGGTTTCATTTTTATTGTTTTTCTGTAACCTGCAGTTTAATATTTTCAGTCATAATTTTGTATCAATATGCTTGCTGAATAAATAAAATGTTACATAACACATTTTCATGTCATAAAAAAGTCTCATGAACCAAATGTAGCAGCTGTCTATAATTTTGTTTTTGAACAATTGTGTTTCAAACAGTACCACTTTAGATGTCATGCATGATGTTTTGATTGGTGTCATGTGGAAGACAATACTATGAGCTTTCCAGCGATGTGTACAATTCTGACAAACATTTCTTAATCATTGAGAAATGAACTGTCAATCTTGGGGGTTTTTTTTTTTAGGGACACCCTGTATTGTGTCCTTCAGTGTCCCATTACAGAAGGTTACTAGTAGGCTACATTAATTACTGTGAATGGAAGAAGGGGTCTGTTTATAGTTATGTACTCAATATATTGACACATGAGCACCCAGTACTCTAATTGGTATTTGGGCAATTCCGTGGTAACGGAATTACAATTCAGAGAAATTTTGCTCATTCTTTTTCATAATATGGATTAGTCCTATGACCTAAAGGCTTATCGACACTTTAATAAGTTCTGGAGATATACCTGCTGTCATATAGAAACAAAAATATGGAAATTTCATACATGAGGAAAGTGCTAGCATGTATGATACGTCGGTAACGGAATTACGGCAGAGAATGGGCCTTTTTCCCAACTTCAACTTTCACATGAATTCCTCTGAAATTTAAAAGACATTTTGTGTAGATTTATTTTAAACTTCATTGCTATGGGTGTCAACTTCATGATAACATTAATTTTTTCCTTTATGTTCATCTTGTTTGGTCGTAACTGACCATGTTTCCCAAAAAGGCAGCGGTAACGGAATTACATAAATGGTAACGGAATTACGCCTTCTGAAATTTACCTTAAAAAGTTAATTTTTTTGAATACCAGATAAGTTAAAATCCCTTTAAAATGTTATTTGTATGTTCAAACATTTATAAAAACCAAAATGCAAGATACTTTTATGCTTAATTATGAAGTAATATGTGAATACGCCTGCTTAATTTGGTAATTTGGTAACGCAGTGTGAAATTTCTATAAAAAAAAAACTTTGTATTTGCGAAATTCAAGTCAGTCTTCATTTACATAGTCCTTGTTATCAAACTCTGCAGTCCTGGCTCAAATCAATGGTCACATATTTCTCTATTTATACTATAAAGCTATCTAATGAACATGGTAACGGAATTACACTAGTAACACTACTTTGTCAATTATCCACAAATTCTTCTAAACTATACGTATCCATTGGATAAATATCACTTCTACCAAAGTATTTCATACACATATACTCCAAAAACACTTTTTTGATCATGTACACTTCCTTATTTTATGCAATTTGGACAAAACAGATTGGGAAGCAAGTGCTTAGCAGAACAATAAATCAAAGTCAGATGTCAAATGATGCATGTATCAAGGGTAACAGGAATTGCTTGAAGTATATCATGCAATACACAATGTGTACAACTTGATATTAGAATTCAGAAAACCCTGGAGACTTATACATTGGACATGTACTAACAAAGTATGTAACCATGCTAGTAAGTTTAAAGGGGACCACCAGGCAAAGGACAACACATTATTATATGTTTTGGTACCGTTTTGTGATATCAAATAGATACCCAACATTTTGCAAAGGGTTGTGTAATTCATAAACAAATCAATTAATTTCCACCACTTACGGAACCACTGCTATTTCCTGGTTCCATACGGGCCAAGCATTTGCGAGTGTGCCAATGCTTTCACGCGTACGTCAATAGAATCCCGGATGATTCGTTCGCTCTGCACAGAGTGCTCTGGCTCTGCACGCATAGTCTTCGCAATTCAGACCACATGAAAGCATGGTTGAGAATGGTGATATTTTTTTCCAATTATATATTTTTTTCTGAAAACATATTTTTGTGAACTTGTTGAAGGAATGGAATACTAAATATCTTTGTTACCTTTCTATAATAAGAATATTATTTTTGGGTGGTGGTACCCTTTAATGGCCAGCAAGGATAGGGTTCAATCCTACTGTCTGAATGTTAATACCAATAATTCTGGGAAGTTAAAAGCCAGGAAACTAATTAGTATGTTATGAGTAATTATATGAATGAAAGTGTATCTCTTCTGTCCATTTGAGGCTCATTGAGGGTATCTATGATATGCTATTAGACCTGTAAATAATGTCTACCTGTATGCCATCTACTAAATAGTTCTAAATTAAACTCATCCATCTGATCAAAATCACTACTACTGAAGAATACTACCAAGACACTTTGTTATCATGTACACATACTTGATGCAATTTGGACATAATAAATTGTTAGAAGCATGTACAAGAACATTAATTTATAATCAGAGATCAGGTGATACATGTATCAGAGATACAATTAATTGTTTGTTGTATATTATGTAACACACAATGTGTACAACTTGATTTTAAAGATGTTCAAGTTTTAAAAATCCTAAACTTATTTATAAATTGTACTAACATTATTACAATACTGACAAGTCAAATGGCCAGCAAGGATAGAGTTCAATCTTATTCTCTGCACTTTAATTCATCAGAAATAATACTGGCAAGCTACATTTTAAAGCCAGTGAATAAGTTAGCATGATACATGCATTTATATGAAGGAGAGTATATATCTCTTCTGTCTGTTTGTGGCTCTTTTACATATCTAAGACCTATGAGTAATGTAATTGGCCCGAATTCTCAAATCAGTAGCTCAACTTGAGCTTGGCTTAAAAAGACAAAAACTACCGGTAACAATACTCACCAGTAGACCTATTTTGTAGTTCCTGTATGGTGCTATAATATTTGAATGGTTTCCTTTCATTATCTAGTCAATCCCTTATATTAGGCAACAGGGTAATGGGCCCTTTGAAATATAGCCGAAGTATAGTCTGTCATCAGCCCAATTGTGTCTGGATCATCCTGGACATTTGCAGGTGACCTCTTATAATACTGACAGAATTTCAGAGGGCCCATTTTCTTAATGCTTTTAAGCAGAAGCAAGGGATTGACGAGATAATGAGATGAAACTTTTTGGGAAACATAAACAACTACGCAATACTCCTGCTGGCGCAAAGTGGTACTGGTAGTCTTGGTCTTTTTAGGCCAATCTCAAGTTGAGCCACTGATGAGATTTCAAGCCAAAGTCATCTACTATGTGGCCAACCACACTTCTCTCGTACTGTTTGCTTCAATAATTTGATAGTAATGTTACTATCCACAGCTTCTATCACTTGGCCAATTAATGTTTGGCATTGTTTTCTTTGCAGTATTGAACTACTACCCATTTCAATTTGAGGTCCTGATTTGAGGTTGCTGATGACATTGCTAATATTATAGACTGTTTTGTTGCTTTTCCCTCTGTTCCAAGTGCTCTTGCTGTTATCTTGGACACTATCTTCCTCAATACTACCTGCAGTCTTAGACTTCAACAAGGGGAGGGTGTTGGGGTTGGGTGATCTATTTTTTATTTTCTTGCCAAAGACTGCAAGATTTTTTGTTTGTATACTTTGTGAAAACTATGCCTGACATATGTTTAATAGATAAACTGTTTCTCAACTATTTGTATGGCCAAAGAACATTTTTACTCATCAGAAGTTGGATTTTGTTTCCCCCCCTGTATAGCAGGTGGAGTTTCTTTCTTTTAAAAACTTCCTACCCAGTTTGAAGTCAAATTAATGTTGCGTCCCCTACCGATGTAATTCCGTTACCGATGTAATTCCGTTACCATGTAATTCCGTTACCGATGTTTTCATAGAAATGGGTGAAGATATTAAAGAATTGGGTGTTTGGGAGTTCAAGGACACATATTTTAGCATTGGATTTACAATTACAGAATAATTCATCAATATTAAAGTTCTTTAAAAAAACTTTCATGGAATTTCTGTAACGGAATTACATACAAATCAGAGTAGATTTGGTCATTCTGTCCAGCAAATATTGGTTCCGGTTGGAACAAGTGCTTTACAAAATAAGAAGATTATCCATATACTAGTATAACTGCAAAGTATACAAAGGAATAAGTTCAGGGATCAATGTTTTATTGATTTGGTATTGAATTTAGTAATTTTTTCAATTCTGAAGCCTCGAAAACCCAAAAAGTTCAAACACTGCTTTCAGAAAAACGGATTAAATTATTCACAAACGGTTTTCTATTCACTAATATATAGGACGTTGTCCACCTAAAACATGCTTTGAAATTGTATTTCATAAACTTTTAAATTTTCCATTTTTGGCCTCTCTCATCCGGAATTGCCCATTTACAACCAACAACATAATCTACTAAAATAACCTGTAATACAATGCAATGAGTCATTTGCAAAGGTTGAGGTTCAAATCCCACACACACTGTTCAATTTGAAAGACCTGTCTCAATTAGATCATATAAGTTTCAAGATGTATTTATAATTGTTTATTAAAGAGCCCACAACTTTGGACTTGATCCAGTAGCAATTGTTGAGGGTAGAGAGTGACAATTTATCTCCCAATAAAATGTTACTTTCCTAACTGCCCTATCTTCCTGAAAAGAAAATGGAGTTAAAATATCATTCATATTTATGCCACCTACATGTAGGCTACACCCCCCCCCCCCCCCCCCCCCCCACTACCTCCACATTTCCTTGATTCCTTCCCAGTCTGAATTCACCCCAGCTAGGCTATGCAAGGTCTTATCAATCTATGAAGGTAAGACAGGAGCCAGGGGGAAAAATACATTTATTTTTCGGGGGCTACTTGTCAAGCTTGCCTGCATGATAATAATGTCTACAAAAATTGATTTGCATTGAACTCCATGGACATTTTGGGGGCTCCTTCATGATTTTTTTTTTTTTTTTTTTTTTTGGGGGGGGGGGGGGGGGGCCTTTTTGGCATTTTGGGGGCAAAATTGCCAGGGCCCCGTGTATTTCAATCACTGACAGGAGCCCCAATACATGAAGATGATTCCTTGTAAACATGTGGCTCCTCTGATAACCTCAACATACATGTTCAGTTTTAACCTTTTACCTTTCAAGTCAAGTACCTTGTACATGTACACTTCCTGGGGCAAGGATATGTTAGACTTGTGGGCATGTACACATGTATCTAGATATATGCACGTAGGAGTTTGTTGATATCATTCAAAAGAACATTGATTGATCGCAGTATACTCGTTTGCTTGTGCACAGAATATATTGTATGCATGCATATATTGCACACTATGGATGGCTGGCCTGAGGCCTGCAGCAGTAACAAGTAACAAACTTTGCTGAATTATTCATTAATTTCCAAAGTCAAATGGTGTGTGCGACAGACAAACACTGCAATTGATACATGCTCAAGTTATTCTTTTAGAATAAAGATGTACACTAAATGTATCCATATCCTCAAGCCCTTCATTGATATGAGTGTAAAGTTATACTGTAGATACATCCTGCTATTTTACAAGTTTTTTATTGTAAAGCAAGAGCTATAAATATAGAGGGGCTTGCCTACCAGCAACTCAGCACAATATTAATTCATGTACTGGTATACACAAATGAGAATCATTTAAATAGAAGTCTAGGATATATTCCACTGTTTATGCAGGTTTTTATAAAATGTAGACTCTACCATGCATTCCTCTATACTACAATATGTGTAATGATTCTGGAAGATGGATACTTTGGATATTTACAATGACTGAGTGTCAGAGAATCATCAAAGATAAATGTACAAGATTCTCCAGGTTATCTACCCTGGACTAAACATAAACATTGACATTGCTGGCATGGAGCCACTAAAATTGAGCTTTTGTCATTGAGCCACCATTTTTCAATGAATCAAATTATTAACTGTTCGACTAGCCTAGGCAACGTAACAAAACTGTACTAAAAAAAAAACAATCGTGATTTCATTCAGCCGATCATGCAAGCAGGATTTAACATGGTGTAGCACTATAGTCTATTGCACAGTCAGCATTAACTTGAAGTTGGGAACATGCCAAATACTATGAAGTTACACTGATGAACTGCCAATGGTGTCCTGGGGTGCCTCCAAAGGAGAAATGGGGCTCATTCTTAAAGGAAAATGAAATCCAGACAAGTTGTTGTATGCACTGTAATACACTAATTATGATGAATAGTCCCTGAAAATTTGAGCTCAATCGGTCAAGAAATAAGAAACTATGGCTTTTTGAATAAAGCAATTTATTTCTACAAGTGACTCAAATTGGCAACGCACTCTGGCAAAGTTGTGGACTACTCCCCATACATTTTGTACACAAAATTTCAATTTTGTTAAATTTTCTCAAAATTCAAGTTAACCCTTCATTTGAGATCAACATATGTTTTGTAGAATGCATTTATACATAACATATCATGAGTTGGGGGAATGGAAAAATGTGACTATGAAGAAAACTGTAAAAATGGGAACATTTGTGTACAAAATGTATGGGGAGTTGTCCACACACTTATCAGAGTGCGTTGCCAATTTGAGTTCCCCATAGGAATAAATGGACATCTTCAAAAAGCCATAGGTTTCTTGTTTCTTGTCCGATTTTGCTCTAACTTTCAGAGATTATTCCTCCTAATCTATTGAAGTCTATGAAAGCACCTTTTTGCTTGGGTTTCATTGCCCTTTAAAGATGGTTTAATTTATAATTAACCCTTTGAAAAAGATCATAATACCACCCCTCCCCGATATTTCCCCGCGGCTTCATTAATTTTTCTTTCAAGTCTTGCACATCATTTGTTTTCCTATTAATGTGTTAAAAAAAAAGGGAATCTACATAATGTACATGTCAGTAATTTTTTGAAATCTATTAAAAATGCTGAATTCAAATTTCAACAAACTGTGTAGAAATTGTGCAGCCAAGAATGCCTACACATTGCACAATCAAGAGTATGTATGGAATTACAGAAATGTTTGACTAGATCAAGCCTCCATACTAACTTTTTTTTCTGTATTGGCCCATTTGGGCAAGTAAAATCATGTACATTTAGAAATAGTACTTGCCCCCAATAAAAAAATGTATTTGCCCTCCTATTTCTAGATGAGTATGAAATTACATTTTTCTCTTGTAGTTGAACAATAAATTGAACAAGCAAACCAGATAACTTATAAATACAATTTTACTTGCCCAACACCAATTTTGACTTGCCCAGGGCAAGTGGGCAAGTGCTACTAGTGTCAAACCCTGTATATAATTGAATGCATGTTAAAATATTCAGCCCATGAAACTGTGAAATAAAACGCTTTCCTTCGATGCCTCCTACTGACCCTCTCCAAGGATGGATGGAGCCTTAGGCAGGGTACTAGCACTATTGCCCGGGGCAAGTAAAATTTCATAAATGGCCTAGTTTGGTTGCCGATCGGGCAACTAATTTATTGCTCAACTATGAGAGAATAATGTAATTTCTTAGGTTTAAATCTCATCTAGAAGTAATTTTCTGTTTAGGCAAGTAAAATTTGTTATGATTTTACTTGCCCGAACGGGCCAGTTAGGAAAAAAGTTAGTGTGGAGGCTTGCCTTAGGCAAGAAGTGCAATGAATGTTTACAAATAATATATTTACTAGAATAACTGTAATCATTGCATGTAAGCTGATTAATATCAGGTTCATCACAGTTTCCCTGAATTTCTATTACTTCTCCCCAGAGCCCCCTAGAAAACAATCAAGCAAGCAACATGTAATAATACCCCCCCCCCCCCCCCAACACTGTATTAAATTTTGCAATAAGTAAACATGATATTATTCAATGTCAATGAACCTATAGATAGATAAAGATATTGATTTGAGAGTACATTGTATTTTTCCAAGGATTCCCAGGGACCTTCATGTAACATCAATCCTACATACAGTGTACATGTACTCTTGACAAAACATGAAACTTGTGGAAAATTTATCAAAATGTATACATCTTGAGGCAATATTCACAGATGTATTAAATTCCATCTAAATTCCACACCGTCACCCCATACTGGCCTTTCGGGACAGGGAAAGATTGGGGCTGAAGTGAAATGGGCTAATTTCTTGTGAAATCGACACAAGCACATTTGATTTCAGAGATTATGTTTCCAAGTATCTGTTAATGCTTTATACTGGGAGAGAAAAAAGCTCTTGCATCAATGTTCTAATTTATCGTTTTCATTATTTCATATTTAGCAGTATGTGTACCCACAAATTCAAAGATTCCCAATCCTAGGCTATACTCATAAATCATGGTAATGGTGCCTAAATCTAATTACTACATCTCAATGAACACAAGAAAAGGGCCTTTTATCCCGTTCCCTACGAGTTTATGAAATCCCCATAGACTTTGTACACAACCCACTCGGTTCCCGTGGTCAAGGGGTTAAGGCTCAAGAATGGAAAGCAGTTTATGTCAAAATTGACTAATATGCACTTTAAAAATTGATAACTCAAGTGTTGACTAAGTGTCATTCACGGACATGCATATAAAGTACTAAGCATACACGTGTATTACACATTTTCTGATACATTCACATACTGTACGTCATGTCGTCATATGAAACACCCTGATTTAACATACATGTTCAACTTTCCACCACATGCCGATATCGACATTCAAGGCCCTTCATATGCGGAGTCCCCACTGGCCCCTCCCTATAAAGGAAGAAGAGGGGCTTAGTTGAGATGGACTACTCTCATGTGTAAAGTGACAAGGAGGAAACGGGGAGGGGGGAAGAGCCGCCCTCCTAGCTGTTCCCTCGTGAGTCACTGCTTCACAATCTTCAGAAAAACCTTGAAGGTCATTCACACTTGCCTAGCTGAGCAGCGATTTTGCGTAGCCTTGACTTTTAAAGGGATCTAGTAGTAGTATCTTTGTTCACACAGGTGCTGATGTGCAAAAAGTGATGAATGGTTCATAAAATGTGTATCATACATATAAGTGATCTGATATGTGCACGAAGTAATGTGTGAACATTTCATGTTAAATGGATGCTGAACATATGGCCGAGTAATCAGCAAAAATGCAAAATGATATTCGCTAACTCATTGTACTGACTTTGTACAATATACATAGTTAAAACTTTCCAGTGGATAATTACAAATCGGAACACTTCAATCGTAAATCTTTTTAACAATTTTTTCTAAAAAACAAAACCTGTTTGAAGCTTCTATCAGTATATACGAATACAACAAGGTATACGAGAACCACAAGAGTTCCAAGTAAGTTATTGTGGATTTGGACAATGTTACTTAAAGATTTATACGCAAATAAACATTTTGATGCACTACCATGAAATCATGGTCATTTCAAGTTAACCCGCTCCCTTCGAGAATCTGAAATCTCCATAGACTTTGTACACAACCCACTAAGTTCCCGTAGTCGAGGGGTTAAGTTGAGATTCAATTTTGTTGTGAAAGCCCTTGTGCTTAAAGGGGTAGTTTAGTTTTGGTAGAGAGGGCGCTGCACATCACAATTTTTTTGTGAGGTAATGAAAAACTGAGTGTCGAATTTGAGAGAACATGCAATTTTAATGGCAGAATAAACTTTATTTGGTCAAAATCAGTCCAGAAACGGCTGAAATATCAATAAATATATCTGATCTTATAATTATTTGGGGCCCAAATAATTAGATGATTTTTTCAAAAAATTTTTAAAATGCTTACACTTTTTCAAAAATTTTAAAAAGTGTTTTTTAAATAGTTGTTGATGATCTCTCTATTTAATCATTATTTCAATAAAACATCACATGCATAATTTTGTATAAAAAATGGTTGAAACCAATGCCTTTTTAGAGCGCCCTCTTGTGTTTTAATGGCTCTTTTTGAATGATAACAGGCTTTTTACTTAGTCGTTTGTAATTTTGTATACCTTTCGAGCATGGTGGAGTTATAACTATTAGTTTATAATGTTACTGTCCAGGTTTGGTTACTTAAGTTCAGCCTTACCAAAACTGTACTACCCCTTTAAAGTCAAATATCAGCATTGGGAAAGTTACTGATATTGGCCAAACTGATTGATCAATATTATTGAAATAGTATTTGGCAAAATCCTAACCTTAGTATCAATTATTAAATGCAGATATATATATATGGTGAAAATGTTATGCAAGCCTGTGACATAACATTTCACAGCTTGTTTTGGCTATCAGGTCGTTCCCATGCTGCTTGCACGTGGCTGCAAATGCCATAGCTTTTGCACGTGCTAAACAAATGTATAACATTTTATTGCTCAAATAGTCAATTTCAAAGCAGTCTTTGCTCAAATCTTTATTTTAACAAATAAGTTATGATTATGATATTCTTTAAAAATTAAAATGGTAGACCTGTGATAAAACTTATATTTCATTTTGTGAATTGGGTGTTAATTGTTATTTAGCTTTAACAATTAAGCCAAAAGAAAACAAATTTAAAAGCATTTTTTTGCAAAAAATTGCTATCAAAATAAAACAAAAAAGCTACAATTAGTAATAGTACATAGTCATACTAGGTGAGCTGATTGAATCATCTGATCAGTGTTAATTTCAACTTGGTAAAAAATGTAACATTTGTTTTATGATCAGGCTACCAAATATGGCCCGTGCTGTAATATGGCCCCCCTGTTTATCAGCTGATTAAGCGCATTAACAAAGAGAATTTCGTGCAGTGAACTTCATTTGCTTATCTATTTTCCATTGTGGTTAAGCGCAATAAGACTCATCGCACAAGCAAAAACCATCTCCTGCGCGCTCATAGTCAAGTGTGTACAAATGAATGGGGATTTTTTTTTTTGCACAGGGGAATAAATGACATCGTTTCAGAATTGGCTCAGATTTGTCACGTTTATACAAACGTTTTGTGGATAGATTAAATCTTCAGGATTTTAAGAACACTTTGATGGCACTTTCATTGGAAAAAGTTTATTATTTTTCAAAGAAAACAGACTTTTTAAAAGGGGAGTGGCACCCTCTTTCAATGTGATTTTTTTTGCGCAGTGAAATGCAAATCGCCATTACGGGACAATTACGATCGCAGTCGGCAGAAAAGGTATGGCAATGGCATTATTTTTATCTTCATTTAAAGTTCAATCTTTACGAATTTTGTGTTTTTTACTAACTTAGTTTTTCAGATATCGGTTGTTAAAAATTAGGGGGGCCATATTCGGACACCGCATCATGTAACGTTGCTTCCAAATTCAAAACTGAAATGATGTACGTATGCTAAAAAAACAAATAACACTAGAGACTAGACAAAAATTAAAAAGGCAATAGACTCGAGTCTAGTCACACATAATGTTGCCTCCAAAACTAAAGAATCATTTAACAAAATTGATTAATTTCTTTTCAATGAGTTTTTATTTCAGATAGTCTATATAATTTAGAAAAATGTCTCTGTAAATTCAAAATCAAACAACAAAGTTAAAGACTTAAAATAAGGCTTTTTCAGAAGAAATCAGAGTGGTGAAAATGTACACATTTTCTAAATTATGAATATTATCAATCATAATCATTCAATCAATCAATCAATGTCATGTCTCATGAACTGAAGTCGAAGTCGAAGTCGAAGTCGAAGACGAAGACGTGAAGTAGTGGCAAATGGCCAAATTGTGAATTGCCGACAGTTCTGCAGACTCTAGTCACTAGATCCACAAAATACTACATGCACACACCTAAGCCAAATACATGCAGGGGAAAGGTGAACAAATTAACTCTTGGAATAAAATTACACATTTACATAAAAAGTTAGGATATTTCTACTTTTAAATGCGCGCACAGCATGAAGCGCTCATTGCCTTCATATGCACGCATGAATAAGTCGGCAATAATTAAGCGCAGGAAATACTCGTTCACTCGCACTGTCTGGCGTCGGGGCAGAGGCCCCTGGCAAGCTTGAGTTCGGTAGCGCGCTATTGCTGCCCTGCGCAGAGCCAATTATACGAGCAATATTGGCGTTGTAATTGAGCCATTTACAGCTCATAATACACTTCAATTATCCACAAAAATGTAATGACTTGTTACCTAAGACTGTCTTGATCTCGTATTCCTCCTTGTTATTTGGCCAAGCCGGGGTTTCCGACGCCGAATAGGCCACCGATGTAGCACTCGACATTTCGAAGACAAAAATAACAGCACAAAAATCGGGATTCGGATTGATCGGGAATATCGAATCGGGAATCGGGAAAATGACGTGACATGCAATTCACAATGACTTAAAAAATCAAAGGATTTATTACGTCGACTGTTGTACTGAAAGTGGAGCCAGAGGAATGTGTGTGTGTACAATGTACATTGTAAGTTGTATGTTTGAGGGAAAAAAACAGGTCATATTATCAGAGGTATAGATAGGGGGGCACGCACTGCGAGGAGATCTATGGGGAGGGGACCGGGGGGGGGGGGGGGGGGGGGGGTGGGGGCAGATCCCCCAAGCCCATGCACCCCCTTCTAGCTATCACGATATTGGCATGTGCAGGTTGCATCTGTAACCCAGTTGTTTGTTTAAAGGGATAGTTGAGTTTTGGTATAGAGGGCGCTACACAAAAATTCGAAAGAGCATACAATTTTAATCACAGAATAAACTTGATTTGATCAAAATCGGTTCAGAAATGGCTGAAATATCCATAAACATATCCATTTGTAATAATTGTGGGGCCCCGCAAATATTTGTTAATTTGAACCAGCCGTTACCATTTTTTTTAAAATGCTTCCTCTTGTCAAAATTTACAAAAGAGGTTTTTAAATAGTTGTTGATTATCTCTCTATCTGATTACTATTTCAACAAAACATCACATGCACAATATTTTATTTAAAATGGTTGAAACCGATGAGTGTTTTTGAGAGCGCCCTCTTGAGTTTTTAACGGCTCATTTTGAATGATAACAGACTTTTTACTTAGTCATTTGTAATTTAGTATATCTTTTTAGCATGGTGGAGTTATGACTATTAGTTTGTAATGTAATGGTGCATGTTTTGGTAAATAAAATTCAGTTTGACCAAAACTGTACTCTCATTACCAAAACTCAACTATCCCTTTAAGTTTTGAAAGCACTTTACTTGAAGAAAGATATATATCCCTACCACCCCCCCCCCCCCCCCCCCCCCCACACACACACACACACAAATGCATTGACTAGCTAAGATTCATATGCACAATTGGCACAATTCCATTTTGGTATGTTGACATGGCATCTTCTTAGACTTTTCTGCAAAGTGTGAAGCCTATATAGGCCCAAAAATCCGGAACGGGGCACTTCCCAAAATATAGTAACAAAATGGTTATGTCCATCGAATAGAATGACCAAGTCAATTTTCCCCATAGTATTAAATTCATTGTGTGGGTGGTGAAATTGAACAAGAGCCAAGGATAAATTTGCATTACTTGTACACAGAAAAGTGTTGGAGAAATGATGTGTGTTGGAAACTTAAATCATAAAATCGTAATTGTTGCCTACATTGCAGAGGCCCAATTATATACATGCAGCTTCACTGGACCCTAAGTTCCTTACCATTTTTATTCTGTATGAAGTCTTGATTAATGGTATAATGATTGGTAGGAGATAGGGGGCAAGTGGTTGCAATGAGGGCAGCACCACAGCTTACAAATATTATTGATTAAAACAATACTTGTAAAAAAAAGACACCTAATTAACCAAATTATGGTACTTCAACACCATTACCCATGAAGTCATCATAAGAAAGGACATAGCTCAGTAGAGTCACTTAGACGGCAATAGGGGGGGGGGGAGGGGGGGGGGGGGCAGAGGCATGGCTTGACAATAGTTTGGCTAAACATTAACAAATACAAAATGGTATTACAGGGTCGGGGGGAGTGCTGCAATTAGGGGTAGTAGCAAAGTTAGCAAATACTTATAAAATACTTACAAATATATATGGGGAGGAGGAAAAGTACAAACAGAGAAATGAAAGAGAGTGCCCCACCCTCCCCCTTCCCCCAATCAGTAAGTCTACACCATATGCCACTGATGAAATACATGTTGTTTGTTTGTTATTCAGTATGTCTGTTTGTATGTTTGTTTGTTTATTTTATTGTTTATTTATTTTATTTTTTTTGTATTGTATTTATTTGTGAAATAGTGATACCAAGTCTTCATCATCTACCTGTATACCGTATTTGCCAGTATATAAACCGCACCGGTATATTAACCGCACCCCCAACTTTTGGTTATCATTGAAGGGGAAAAACAATTTCTATATTATGATAAAACTGCTGGAAATTATTGCAACATAATCAAACTATCATGCTTTCCCCCCCTAACTTTTGTAAACTTTTAGTACACAAAACAACACAAATCGCATACTCGTTTCAGATTGGAGCACAATTCATAACAGAAAAGCATATTAAGCTTTTTACTTTACATCAACTGATAATACAGTCATATAATATGTGGTATTTTCAAGAAATATGTTTCTTTATCTTTGTGTATGAACCGGTCACCCCTTTTTGCAAGTTCTTCTTAATGGAAAAACGTGTAAATACGGTAATAGAATTGAAAGATTATTCACAACTGTTGCAAGATATGCATACACATAACTATACACACCATCAGGAAAGACGGAACGTGCGCTATATAAGTATCCACTATTATTATTATTATTATTATTATATAAAAAAGAGAATACAGTGGGAAAACAACTTTAGTATGAAATACAAATTGTTTTTAATCAAACTTTTTTTTACATTTTATTTGCAGAAACAGACCTGCAACTCATACAACTCAAGTATAACAAAATTCCATGTGCAGTAATTTTGATGCATGTTGCTTTGACATGTGTCCAAAACGCAATGCTATACTATATTAATTGATACAGTAAATACCTGGGGGTGTTTCACAAAGATCCTAAGTTGAACTTAACTCTAAGTTGGATTTAAAAAGTATGGAAAGCCGTTAGTTTCTTTGAATTTTGTTTGTAAAAGTAATTTTTTCAAAGGAATACAAATGTTGATTCAAATACATGAATATTTTCTATTATCAAGGAGATTTCATGTTCTTGATGCAACATTATGAAAAGTCTACAATTCTTGTTTCTTGCTTTTGAATATATTTGATTCCAAGGCTACAAATGGCTTTCCATAATAGTTAGGTCCAACTTAAGGCGCCGTCAAACCAAACCCGACACGACACACGACACGACATTACGACACGACACACGACACGACATACGACACGACACACGACACGACTCACGACACGACACACGACAGGGCAGTACGTGACACACGACAATCTCAATAATGTCGTATTGGTCGTGTTTACTTCGTGCAGTGACAATAGTCCTTTGAAAAGAAGCATTTAGCCCTTTATAAATCAAATTTAACTTCACTAGAGCTAACTTCAAATAGAGAAACTGACCAGAAATGAATTGTGATTAAAAACGTGCAAAGAAAATGGGATTCCAAGTTTCCAACGGAACGGGATAGATCTACATCAATATATCTAGTAACTTTATGTTGACATAATACAGTATATTAGAGAAATGTTAACATGATATTTCCTTACTCATTGCCAAAGACTCATAAGTTCGTACAGATTAATCATAACTCTATCATTAAGACAAAGAAAATATAGGGGCGGAGGAAACACCAGGCATGATTCTGGAGCGCCTTTGAAATATAATATGGTTCTTTTTAAAGCCCCCCTCACCCCCACACACACACAGCCCTCCACTTCTTTCTTCTTCTCTTTTCTTTGTGGGGGATATGGGGGGGGGGGGTGCCTATGATTATTCATTTAATTTACCATACAGCTGCAAAAACGCGCATCACACACACAAACAAACATATTTTATACACGTACAGTGCGTTAACAGACACATACACACGCACGCACGCATAAACACACACGCACATACACAAACACGCATCCAAACGCTTGAACACTATATTGTTTGCAACACACACACACACACACATAAGCACACACACACGCACGTACGCACAAACACAAACACACAAACGCATGAACACACACACACACACGCACGCACGCATAAACAAACACACACACGCACGCACACATAAACACACACGCACGCACGCATAAACACACACGCACATACACAAACACACATACACACACACACACGCACACACACACACACACACATAGACAAACACACACACACATAGACAAACACGCACAACACACACACACACACACATAAGCACACACACACGCACGTACGCACAAACACAAACACATGAACACACACACACACACGCACGCACGCATAAACAAACACACACACGCACGCACACATAAACACACACGCACGCACGCATAAACACACACGCACATACACAAACACACATACACACACACACACGCACACACACACACACACACACACACATAGACAAACACACACACACATAGACAAACACGCACACACCAACGCACACACTCACGAGCTTCCAAAAGGCGCTAAATCCACTATTATAACTTTGGAGACTGAAAAGCGCCCTTTTGAACTAAGTTCTACTAAACACACGATATGTAAATACATTTTATGCACATTCATTAATGTAATTTCTACAAAGATCATTCTGTTCGTTTCAAATAAAAAGTGTAATAGTATTATAATAACAAAAAATCATGAAGTAAACAGAAAATATTTGTTTAAACATCAAACCTTTAATATATTAATCAAATCAAATTAATCAAATCTCACTCTCTTGAAATAAAATCAAGTACGTACAGAACATAAGAATAACACTAATATATTAACATTAATTATAATAATCATTGATTGAGCAAATACTCTAAAATTATATGACTGTGTAATGTTCCATTGTGTCTGTTTGAAAGAATACTTTGAAGAAAGTCAATATTATATTATATAATCATAGAGTTTGTTTATAAAAATCCTCCATTTATCTCAAGTAGTACTAATCTCAAGTGTCTAACAATCAACCAAGTTCCAACGACACAACATTGTATTGTAACATGAAAATAAACATCATACTGATCCAGATACCTTTTCCCGTTTGTAACCAAACCATTACAGAAAGCATACATATTCTTATTTTCTAAAGACAGTCGCATAATGTAATAAATGGAATATTGATATAAAGGAGTTTACCTTAGTATCTCTTCACCAGGACTACTCAACAGTGAAAGGCTTTAAAATCTTACATTAGCCTTTCAGCTTGCAACCTGAACAAAATATTATACAACTAATGTTTTGAAACGTCCTTGAATGTTCGATGACATTTAATACTTAAAAAGGAGAGCTAGCCTAGTGGAATTCAAAGGAAATATTAGTATCATAACAATATAAAAATGCAATTCAGGGGGCTCTCATATTTAAGTCTAAAAGTAATCCATTAGTTTCGCCAAAACTTATATCTTAGACTTCAGTCATATGAATTCTTCTGAATTATATGTGATTAAATTAAGAATTTTCCATAATTAAACACCAATGTTTGGCAGCCACACATGCTGCATTTAAAATACATTTACAATATAAAATTGTGAAATATAAATATAACAGAATGGTGTGACATTTAGAAGAACATACATTATTTAAAGGGATATAGTAACTTTGTTGAAAAGTGCAAAAATTGATGCATGGACATGGTTAATAAAATGTGTATGTACATTACATGGCTGAGTAATAAGCAAATTGCAAAGTGATATAATTCACTAACTCATTTCACTCACTTTGTACATGGTTTTAACAGTGGATAATTGAACATCTGAAAACTTCAATTATAAATATCTTTTTAACGCAATGAAAATTTGAACCCTGTCCCATGCTTTTATTGTTAATACGAATAAAACAAGGTAGGAGTGAAGGTTCCGTTAAAATTCCAATTGGAATTTGAAAATTTGGACAATAATAATAATAATAATAAGTCCCTTTAAAGTAAAACCAGTTAAAGGGGTATTCCGGGCCTGATAAAACCATTCGTTATTTGAATAAGCAGAATAAGAGGCATAATTGGTGAAAATTTTATCAAAATCAGACAAGAAACACGGGAGTTATACCTATTTGAACATCATGTAGTAATGAGCGATCGTTTCAAAATTGTCGCCATATGCAACATCATTGACGAGCAACTCGCCATGGCTTTAGTACATGAACATACACTTATTTCTCATTTTCGTTGCTAAAAATTAATTTTTCTCTGCTTGTTTTCACGAATTCATAGAAAAATATCGATGGGCCAACCTCTTTGGAATTTGTAAGCTCATAAATTTGCTTTGTTATTAAGAAAATTTAAATTTTGTAAAATTTCCATGTAGAAGTCAAAATGGCTGCAGCTCGCAAGTGACGTCACGATCGATAGCAATTGCTAACGATACTAAAAATCGGAGCAAAGTTCATCCTGTCATAACTTTTTTATTGCTCTACCGTTTTGGCTCAGATTTTCGATCATGATTCTTCATATTCACTTCATTTTATAGCAAACATCACATTTCTGGGGTGGAATTCCCCTTTAAGTGTCTAACTCCCAAAAAATGAGCTTCCTCATTTAACTGAATGGCAATCTAAAAAGATTTATAACAATATGTTGGCAATTTCACATTGGGTATTTACCACTGTGGGACATTCCCATCCGAGTCCCTCTGAGAAACACACATCTCAAATGTTATAGTCCGTTTGAAAACATGACCATTACATTCTTTATGCTTGAAATGTTAAAACATGTGCACTCAAGAGCTCTCTTCCAGAAATACTAATGTAGTTTAAGAATTCCCACATGTACACATATCTTATGTTAAGTCCATGTTCCTATTAACAAGAAATAAAGTAAGACTGATCATGCATTATTTACTTTATCTCTTGTTTAAGAGATAGTTTAGTATCAGTCAAACGTTACTTAAGTAACCATCCTACATCATAGTTTACATACCTTGTATGATGCAAGACATAAAAACTACAGTATTTTAATTTTACAAGGAGAACTCAAGCTGCTTTAGATCTTGGTACATTGATTACTTCCGACAGTCACCATACAATCCAGATCCTTCAACACAACTGAAAATAAAGATAAAGAAAAAACACACATAAGTTGATATCACTTTTATTTTAAAATTGCAAACATAAGTGGTGTAGCTCTGGCAGAACATTGCCCCCCCCCCCCTTTACTGAGGAGGGGGGGGGGGTGCAATACGGTAAAAAAAAAAAAAAAAAATGTGTAGTGTGCTTGCAATCATGAATCATCTATAAGTGCATCCCCAAACAGACACAAACTATATCAAACTCCCATGTTAGATATTAATTTGTACCCTGAATTATGCAGATGAAATTTGAATTTGAGTAATGAAATGTGCATAATATTGTACTGACAAATGGCAATTCATCTTCAAGGCATGTGTCAACTATATCTACATGTTCTACCAAACTTACTGTATAGATTGTAAATGGTTGGTCCAAGTGCTGTCCACGTAGAACAACTTCTCAAAGGTTTTCCCTGGTGTTCCTTCATCAAGACAGGCACTGGATGGAGGCTGTCTAGCTAGATTGTAACCTGTTGATGAAAGAAAGAAATGAACAGAGATTTATTACCCATGCCTTGCTAATGAAAAAATAAATTGTATAAGGGATTGTATCAAGTACAAACTTAACACCATTAACACTAATACACTATACACATAATTCTTAAATCCTCTGAACTAAATAGCCTTATTTTAGCTTTAGTACTTCTAGTTCTACCTGATGATTTTGAATTATTTGGCCCAGATAAGTTTGGCATGCATGACGCACAGAAATAAGGCATTGCTAGGGAACCGAGTCCTGGCCTTACTAGACCGGGTCTAGTCACAATGCATACGCCTGTCTCTGTCGCGTGCCATGGTGTAGAACTGTAGATAGATTGTAAAAATATCATTTTATTTTTAAACCACGACTACTAATCAATGACTTGAGATGGTCTTAAATGATTGTTAAGACCACGCTATCATCAAGCCCAAAGCTACAGAGTACAGATACAGAGTCATAAACTCATACACTTCGACCTTTGTGACTCGACCAGGTCCAGGACTAGAGTCTAGCTAGCCTAGCTATGCTAGACTAGTTAGACCTAGGCCTAGACTTTCATTCAGTTCACCTACCTACCTAGGCCTATTTCATTGTGATCTGTGCACGATCAGTCAAGCATGCTAAAGCCCACGCCCAAGGCAGGGCCAAATTAAAATATAAGTTATTACTGAGGCCAAATCATTCATAACTAATACCACTTATTATAATATCACTATCACTGAGTATCACTCGGTCTCTCAGACTAGAGTCAGGACTCCAGTCTCACTCTCTGAATTCTCGGTTAGACTCACCGAGTATACAATTTAGTGTCAGTGAACAACAAAGTCAAATAATGATTTGTCACAAGATCTCAAATATACGTAGAACGTTGTAAATAATCACAGTTATGTTCCAAAAGAAGTGAAATTACAGTGAAAGAGCGAAGTAACAGTGCTGTGTTGACTGTCCATTGTTTTCACAACATATTTGACCACGCATGGGACTATGGAAATCCCGTTTATATTATTGTGGCAAATAACACTACTTCTTATCAATTTGGGCGCCCAAATGAGTAATACATTTATAATATTTACTAGGATGGTCTATAATACACATCATATTTTTCAATATTTACCTTCCATAGCAGCAAATATGGCCAACAAATGTCCAATCTTCATGTGGATTTGACAGTCGTGCAACTCCTCGTTCACCACGTAAAGTCCATAGACAATTCATCGCTGGTGGGAATTTCCTTGACATATTTTTGGCCGAAAGACAGACTTGCAAGAATACTCGACTCTGATTGGCCAAAAGTCCAAAGTGTCGTGTGTCGTGCTGGAAAAATCGCTCTCGGAGCGATTCGATGACACGACAAAAAAATCCCATCACGACACAGGCACGACACACGACACGATGTCGTGTTCGGTGTGACGGGTAAATAGAGTTTGTACATTATCGATTTTTTTGTGTCGTGAGGCATGTCGTTTTGTCGTGTCGTGGTGTCGTGTCGGACTTGGTTTGACGGCGCCTTTAGAGTTAAGTTCAACTTAGGATCTTTGTGAAACACCCCCCTGTTCATATAACTCCCAGTTTGTCCAGGTTGAAGACATAAATGGAGGTTGTCTGCATGGTACAATTGTATTGATACTATCAAATGCTACATCTCTTCTACAGTGGAACCTCTTTATAACGAGGTCCTAATAGGGTCCATGAAAATTACTGTTATATCAGGTATTTCTTTTCATCAGGGTAAAAAAATAAAGAATATAAAGAGCTTGGACCAGCAAAATTACCTTGTTATAAGAGGGTTTTGTTGTATCAGAGCTCTTTACAATGTTTGGCACATTTGGCACACCAGCGTATGTAAGGATTGACATTCCAGCACAGAAAGAGTTATATTCAGTGTTCCTTTATAACAAGAGTCTTATTGTATTGTACCGTCACAAGTTCCTCAAGCCTCCATCCTTCAAAAACCTCGCGCTGCCTGTCTTGATCATGCGAGTCTAATCAGCTTTCTATTAATTCTTGCATAATTCTTGCATGTACAGTCAAACCTGTGGATAATGAGCACCAGAGATGCCAACCTTCACAAACCAAAAAAAGTATTCTGAGCTCTAAAAAACAGTATTTTGGACCAAAAAAAAGTATTTTCAGTGCAGCCGACGTATGAGGTAATAAATCATATTTTTTCGCGAAAGTTATTTTCGCGCAGCAAAAATACTCTTTACGTTTGAGTTAATATAAAAGTTGATTCAGTCAATCACACAGCGTTTTATGAGTTTGTTTTGTTTATTTGTGATATATTTCAAATTTATAACTTTAATAATAGTTTTTCAGGGTTCAACCTTATTCTTTTTGCCATTTTCAACCGTTACTATATGGTGGGGAGGAGAAGGAGAAAAAAAAAAAAATAAATAAATAAAATATTGATTTTTTTTTTTTTTTTTTTTTTTTTTTTTTTTTTCCCCCCCTTCAAAAAACGTATTTTTTTCTTAGAAAACGTACTGCCGTATTTACATCAAAAAAAGTACTAAATACGGCAAAAACGTACTACTTGGCATCTCTGGAGCACCTACAGAAAACAAGTGGCCTCTATAGACAGGTTACATCACATTGTTTTCCTCTTAAGGGGATCAGGATGAAGGCCACTATAGGCAGGTCGGCTGCTATAGACAGGTGGCCACTAAGACAGGTTTGACTGTAGGGGATGCATCCTTGTGGCCACTATAGGCAGGTCGGCTGCTACAGACAGGTGGCCACTAAGACAGGTTTGACTGTATGCTAAATAACAACTTGTTCTCTTCAGGGAGTCACGTATGGTGGCCACTATAAGCAGGTTGGCTGCTATAGACAGGTTACATAACATTGTTTTCCTCTTAAGGGGATCAGGATGAAGGCCACTATAGGCAGGTCGGCTGCTATAGACAGGTGGCCACTAAGACAGGTTTGACTGTAGGGGATGCATCCTTGTGGCCACTATGGGCAGGTCGGCTGCTACAGACAGGTGGCCACTAAGACAGGTTTGACTGTATGCTAAATAACAACTTGTTCTTTTCAGGGTGTCACGTATGGTGGCCTTTATGGGCAGGTTGGCTGCTATAGATGGGTTACATAACAATCTCTTCTCTTCAGGTGATCAACGTATGGTGGCCACAATGGGCAGGTTGGCTGCTATAGACAGGTGGCCACTAAGACAGGTTTGATTGGATGTTGTTCTTATGACTGCGGATCAAAAAAGTAAGGCTTTTAGCTTGGCCGTCCCAATGTTATTCTTCAATTATTTAATAATTGATGTCGAGTATGGAATTAAGTTCTGCTTGAAACTTTTCTTTGTGACGTCAGAAGCGACGATTTGTAAGATAGATTTGAGCTTTATCGCAAGAGGGCGTTTTCTGTGACGTCAGAAGCGACGATTTGTAAGATAGATTTGAGCTTTATCGCTAGAGGGCGTAGTGAATTTTGTGCTACAGAAGTTCCACATGAAGGGAACAATCGTCGCCCAGAGATGCCACTGATTTTGTTGAATTTTGATACAAGCCCAATGATGTGAGTAGAGATCATTGTTTGATTTTGAAACTAATGAGTCATATTGTTTTGTAGCCAGTTGGCATGGTAAAATATGAAATGTAATTAAGTAAAATGAGGTGATAAAAAGGTATGAATCGAGTCACGCGTGAAAGTGTACATGTGTATATGAGTTATGCAGTCGATACAGTAAAGTCAATACACTTATGCGTGATAATGTGTAGTAGCTATGAAGTCGTAATTGATTTGAGCTATTAATTGCTATAAAGGAAATTAACCATGATAGATGTAGGGTCAGGTTTAGGCAAGTGTGGTGTATTGATATAATATAAAAGGGGTTCATGCACAATAAAGGGACATTTATTGCAGTGCATGACATATTGTATAGCTTACAGAAAATGTCAAGAATGTCAAGGTTAATTGCTTGAAGGTCAAATTTATTATTAAGTGCAGGTAGATACATAGATATGTAGACAGTTGTGTTTAATTAGTCAGTTAGCTAAGAGCTGACTTATTTGTATTTTATGGTCAAATTATAAAGCACCACACAGGAGTGTTGAATTGAAGTAAACATTTATTTGAAGGCAGTTAGCCTTTGTTCAAGTTTAGTGCAAATGCATACTTAAGAAGTATTTGATTCACACCTTTGGTTGAAATATTTAGTCATGCGAATTGTTTATGCTTAGTTAGAAGCATCAAGATAGAAAGTTGATGATTTACAGGTATATTCATAGATCATAATGTGCATGCAAATGATGCATTATTAATTTTATGACTAAAGACCTGTTTTCTTGTTTTCTTGTTTATTAAATTGCAGATTGAACCTGCTAGTTATGCACGGTATCTCTTCTTGGGTGTCACCTGCGTGGTTTTGTTAATGTCATCAATGGTGTCTTGGGTTAAACGTCACATCAGTTCAATATCAGCTTAGAGTGACATCCTACGTCAGCATCGAGTGTCATCCTCCATCAGATTTGCGTGACATCCTTCATCATGAGTGATAAAGGAGATACTGCCAATACAGATAGTGTCAATCTGGAGGATGTTGTTAGTCGGCAAGATAGTGTCAAGCCGGAAGATTCAGTTAGTCAGCAAGGGACTTTGTCAACAAGTTCAAGATTGCGGACGAAAGCAAGGAGAGCTGCCCTAGTAGCAGAAGCTGCAGCTCTCAGGGAACAGCAAGAGCTTGAATTTGAGGAGTTCAGGCTACAGTAGAGGAAGGCAGAGCTGCTACTCAGAACCAAACTAAGGATAGCAGAAGCAGAAGAAGTTGTGTATGAAACTCACTGCCTTGATGACAACAATAGCAAGATTGAACATTCATCTGAGAAAGTTTTAGTTCCATCAACAGACATTCACGCCAATATCAAGGATGAGCCTGAACCGTCAAGGAGCGTTGAAGACACTTCAACTCCTGCGAAGCCTGCATGTGGCAATGTAACTGCTAAAGATGACTGTGATTCAACTATTCCATATCCTGCGGAAGCCAGGACATCATCAACGCCTCCAAGAAACATGAACCCTGAGATCCTACAGCATCTACATCAGGGTCAAAGACAACATCAGGAACTCCTTGAGACCATCAGCATATCCAATGCTGACATCATGAACTTTGATGGGAATCCTTTGAAGTACTTCGAGTTCATCCGGGCCTTTGATAGCATTATTGGAAGATCATCCTTGGACGAAAACGCTAAGCTCTTAAGGTTGTACCACCTGTGCACTGGAGCAGCCAAGGACATTATCCAATGTTGCCTTGTTATGGCACCCACTCACGGCTACACCACAGCAAGAAGGCTCCTGGCAGACCGCTTTGGAAATATATACCACATTAGTGAAGCATGGGTGAGAAAGGTCACAGATGGACCAGCAATACCAAACAGTCCAAAGCATCTTAGGGAATTTGCTGATACTCTCAACGCTTGTGCTGAAACCTTGAAGGCGCTTGGTATGATTCATGAAATTAGTAACCGTAGAGAACTTCTGAAGATCGTGGAGCGGTTACCTTTCCATTTACGGAGCAGATGGTTGAGACAGGTCAAAGGCATCAGGGACAACAACCGAAACCCCAATATCATGGATGTGGTTCGTTTCATCAATGATGTTGCAGAAGAACTGAATGACCCCGTGTTTGGGACATTGCTTCAGAGTGGAATGAAGACCAACAAGGCTCCAACGTCCAAGCAAGCTCCAAGTAGAGGAAACTTTGCAGCATCAGAAACTTCGGCTCCCACACCGCACGAGTGCATTCTTTGCAAGAAACCACATAGTCTGTTTGGTTGCAGTCTTTTCAAAGAGATGAAGCCAGACAAACGATTCAATCTTGCTCAGCAACACAGATTGTGTTTCAATTGCCTGCGCCCAGGGCATATGTCGTCCAAGTGTACTCTAAATAGAACCTGTTCGGTTGAAGGCTGCACCTTGAAACATACCAAGTTTCTTCATGATCCAAGTGCCAAAGTCTCTAGGAGTGGTCAGTCATCAGATTCAAGGGGCAGTCATCCAGCAGATGCAAGTAGTCATTCAGCAGACTCTACAAGTCAAACAGATCAGCATGGGTCAGCATCAGCATCATCACACACAAGTAGCGATGGCATAGGGGCCGGGTACCGGGTTGCGCTTCCCATAATCCCTGTCCAAGTTCGGGTTGCAAATGGAAATGCAGTAATAGAGACATTTGCCTTGCTGGATTCAGGCTCAACAAATTCATACTGCACCCAGGAGATAGCAGATAGTTTAGGAGCAAAGGGCGAACACAAGATGGTAACTCTTTCCACGCTAGAAAAGAAGAACAACCGGATTCAGTGTGAAGCAGTTAATTTGATGGTGAAAGGTGTAGACTCGCCAGAGGAGATTCAAGTTCCAGTGTATACCAGGCCAAACCTGAACATTAGTTGTGCCAATATGGCAAGGCAAGAAGATGTACACAGATATGAACATCTTCGTGACCTGGATCTCCCTGTCACCAGCTGCAATCAAGTGTCAGTATTGATAGGTCAGAACGTACCTCAGGCCTTGATGCCCGTAGAGATAAGGGCTGGTACACCTGGAGAACTGTATGCTGTCAAAACAGTTCTTGGATGGACATTGAATGGTCCTGTTGGAGACAGGAATAGTCAACATAACTTCCAGGCATCAACAAGCTACATATCTGATGTCAGTGACGAAGTTTTGGAGGATCAGGTAAAGCAGTTCTGGAAACTGGAAGGTATGGAATACCTCAACGATGATGAGAGGGGTATGTCGGTGAACGACCAGAGAGCCTTGAAGATATGGAGGGATGGAATTACCATGGACACAAGACACTATCAGTTACCTATTCCATTCAGACAGGATCGGCCACATTTACCCGACAATCGCTACGTTGCAGAACAGCGCCTGGAGTCACTGAGAAGGAAACTGTCCAAGGATGAATACCTGCTTGGTAAATACAAGGAAGGAATGTCTAGCATTTTAGAAAAGGGTCATGCTGAAGCCAAGGAGACATCTCAAGACAAGACTCATGTATTGATGCTATAAGACGATTTATCGCTCGCAGAGGCAATGTGACAGAAATCAGGTCAGACAATGGGACTAATTTGGTGGGAGCAGAAAGGGAGCTAAGACAGGAGATTGAAAGATGGAATCAAGTGCGACTGAATGATGAACTCCTCCAAAGAAACATCAAGTGGTCGTTTAATCCACCCGGAGCTTCACATTTTGGAGGTGTCTGGGAAAGGCAGATTGGGACAGTGAGGAAATTGATCCTTGCTCTAACAAAGCAACAAACACTCACAGATGAAAGTCTGAGTACACTGCTGTGTGAAGTCGAGAGCATTATCAACAACAGGCCCATCACGAGAGTGTCTGATGACGTCAACGATGTCGAAGCCTTGACTCCGAATCACCTTCTGCTGCTCAACAGGAAGCCACGACTACCACCAACGTTGACAGACAAATCTGATGTCTACGCGAGGAAGCGCTGGCGTCAAGTACAGTATTTGGCAGATCTGTTTTGGAGACGCTGGACAAAGGAATACTTACCTCAACTACAGGAGAGGGAGAAGTGGGTGCCAACGCGAAGAAATGTTCAAGTTGGAGATCTTGTGCTCGTGGCTGATGGTAATGCCCCTCGCAATTCGTGGCCATTAGGCAGAGTACTCCAGACCATGCCTGACAAGGAAGGCTTGGTTCGTAGCGTGGAAGTCAAAACGAAAAATAGTGTGCTACTCCGGCCAGTTTCAAAATTATGTCTCATATTGGAAGCAGATGTGTGAAGATTCCAAATTTATGTTTCATACCGGAAGCAAATGTTTGAGCATTTCGAATTTATGATCCATATTGGAAGCAGATGTTTGAGAATTTTATGAGAAATTTATTGAAAATGGAATCATGGAGCAAGAAGCAGCTCATTGTGTTGTGTGAAAATAAAAACAAATTTAAGCGGATCATTTGATATGTGATAAATCGCGTTTGAATTTCATGGAAAATTGTGTCTTACAAAGCGAAGCAAAGTTAATTTGTGACCATCGCGAATATGTGATTATTATGAAGATATAAATATCAGGTGTATTTCCAAGGTGGAAATTTGGATCGGATCAATCGCGTGCTGTGAAGATGAAGCATTATGGATTGCCAGAAAGACTTATTTCTAAGATGAAATATAAAGTATTCAGAAACATTCCTGAACAAATGAATAAACGCAGCCACGTTTATAAGAGATAACTTTTAAAATTGACAGACTGATAAACTGCTTATATGAAAGGCTGCAAAATTAAAGACTCGCTGATTTAAAAGGACTGAAAGACTCATAAACTGAATGGACCATCATTCTCATTTACAGTATGCAAATTTGAGTTTTTTATTTATATTGATTAATGTAATCATGAATGCTTACATGCTGTTAACATTTACAGCGAATTTACAATTGAAACTAGGTAAAATTGCAGGTACACATAACATTAATATCACATATGTCAAGTCAGTATATGGTGATTATTATAATGAGTGAATTTAGGACAATGTGCATTTTTAAAGAGACAAGATTTCCTTTGAAAAAATGTTTTAAGAAAATTCATTTAAGATTTAGAATTTTATTCAATAATGTAATCCCATCCATTTGGGAAGGTACAGATTGGTCAGGTGGAGTGGATTATTGAGAATCAAGATAAAGTGTATTTATATACATGCTGGTAAATTCTGAGCAGAAAGTCACTGCTTTACATCCGTCATACATTTGTATTAAGAAACGGAATGCTATTTTTAGTTGCATGCTCGTTGATTTTGCAATCATCATTTATGATTGCCATTGTGTCAGAACAAAGACCTATTTGATATCCTGGATGTTATAAGTATAATATGCTTATTGTATGATTGGAATTATACCAGTTCGCAAAGTTATGTCATTTGATATAATGGTCTTTTTATGCAGGTGTTGAAGCATTTAGATTATTCAATGTTGTGTTGCTAAGCAATGCTTTTTAGAAAGTTCAGATACCATTATAGTCATAACGTGGCGTGGTCAATATTTGAGTTTAAAATTGATTGGTTAAGGCAATCATTTAAAGGCATGCAAATACGTGCTTGAATAGTAATTAAGGATTTAAGAATTTAAAGGAACAATGATGTATTATAATTAGTAAGTTTTGTAGATAAATAGTGATGTTAGAAATATTTGTTAAATGTTCAGTAAGGCTTCACATTTAAAGGGGCCGGGATGTCGAGTATGGAATTAAGTTCTGCTTGAAACTTTTCTTTGTGACGTCAGAAGCGACGATTTGTAAGATAGATTTGAGCTTTATCGCAAGAGGGCGTTTTCTGTGACGTCAGAAGCGACGATTTGTAAGATAGATTTGAGCTTTATCGCTAGAGGGCGTAGTGAATTTTGTGCTACAGAAGTTCCACATGAAGGGAACAATCGTCGCCCAGAGATGCCACTGATTTTGTTGAATTTTGATACAAGCCCAATGATGTGAGTAGAGATCATTGTTTGATTTTGAAACTAATGAGTCATATTGTTTTGTAGCCAGTTGGCATGGTAAAATATGAAATGTAATTAAGTAAAATGAGGTGATAAAAAGGTATGAATCGAGTCACGCGTGAAAGTGTACATGTGTATATGAGTTATGCAGTCGATACAGTAAAGTCAATACACTTATGCGTGATAATGTGTAGTAGCTATGAAGTCGTAATTGATTTGAGCTATTAATTGCTATAAAGGAAATTAACCATGATAGATGTAGGGTCAGGTTTAGGCAAGTGTGGTGTATTGATATAATATAAAAGGGGTTCATGCACAATAAAGGGACATTTATTGCAGTGCATGACATATTGTATAGCTTACAGAAAATGTCAAGAATGTCAAGGTTAATTGCTTGAAGGTCAAATTTATTATTAAGTGCAGGTAGATACATAGATATGTAGACAGTTGTGTTTAATTAGTCAGTTAGCTAAGAGCTGACTTATTTGTATTTTATGGTCAAATTATAAAGCACCACACAGGAGTGTTGAATTGAAGTAAACATTTATTTGAAGGCAGTTAGCCTTTGTTCAAGTTTAGTGCAAATGCATACTTAAGAAGTATTTGATTCACACCTTTGGTTGAAATATTTAGTCATGCGAATTGTTTATGCTTAGTTAGAAGCATCAAGATAGAAAGTTGATGATTTACAGGTATATTCATAGATCATAATGTGCATGCAAATGATGCATTATTAATTTTATGACTAAAGACCTGTTTTCTTGTTTTCTTGTTTATTAAATTGCAGATTGAACCTGCTAGTTATGCACGGTATCTCTTCTTGGGTGTCACCTGCGTGGTTTTGTTAATGTCATCAATGGTGTCTTGGGTTAAACGTCACAATTGCACTCTAAATTTCATCATCGTTATTCCTGGCAATCAATGTCATGAGTTCCTTGGGGACTCATCCTTCCAAAACTTGATGGTGCGTATCTTGATATGCTCCTTCCTCACCTCCTCAGATATATTCCTCCCGAGAGGGACTCTGAAAATAAGACAACATAAGAATTGAAATCATATTACAGATACAGTTTAACCCTAATCCCATTAGGGGGGGGGGCCTTTTAGGCCCCCCCCTGTCGTTTTTTTCGACGTGCATCTAGACCGATTGGAATTTCACGTTCAAACTTCATGACTTTTTTCTCTCAAGTCTCCCGCATGTTTTGATATATAATTCACCCCGGTCGGACTTGTAGAACTGATTTTAGAGGTGGATAATTGCTCAGCCGTCACAATAAAATGCAATTTTTGTACAGGTTTCTATGTAATTCATATATCCGATGCCATGTAAACTCCAAATCTGTTATAATTGTTACATTGAATCATAATTTTGATTATTGCTTTGTTATTAGTTTAATTCATACACTTCAGAGATAAAAAAAAACAAAAAAAACAAACAATAAAATACATAAGAATAAAAACAATGAAATACAAAAGAAATAAGGAAATATCCTTATTTCTCGAGCTTTTCTAAAAACATGAAGATTTGAAACTTCATATTTATCATTGAGATACTCAAAAGAAATTTTTTACAGAAAACCTGAAGAAATCCTGTAATTTCTCTTGATTTTAGATAAAAATCCAAATTTTCCGCAAATTCGTCAAAAATTTGCATATTCAAAATTTTAATTAATTATTAAAAAAAAAAATAATGCTCAATTTTTTAAAATTTTTTAAAATTCTTATTCTACTCGACTTGTTTTACGTATGTGCCAATTTTCAAGTCAATCGGTCCATTCGTTGCCGAGATTTGAGGGGGGGGCCTAAAAGGCCCCCCCCTAATGGACTCGAGTGATCAAAATAACCCAATGGGATTAGGGTTAAGGAATATCAATATCATCATTATCCCAACGTAATGAAGTTCTTGGTGTCATCATCCTTTTAACACATTATGGTGCACATTTTGATATGTTCCTTCCAAGTGGAATTTGAGGGGGGGGGGGTCAAATAATACCCCCCAAAAAGTATCATATTCAAGTGAAATTAATTTCAACCAATGTTAGGTATAACCTGAAGAGCAATATCAAATGATGAATCCTTACAGTAACTTCCAAAATTACTAAGTTAAACTTGACATTCTTCTACTAGTCAAATAATGAATATATCAGCAATTAATTTTTCTAGTAACCCATTTCAGAGATTATGGTCAAAGAAACATTTCCAAATATTCATGGAAAATTAAGATAACTCACTTGGGTTTAAATCTGACCTTCTGGTGGTCTGGTTTGTCTAGCCCAAAGCATTCTATGCATCCTAAATTGATAAGACTATCAATCAATTCTAAAATATACACATACATTCAAACCTGTCTTAGAGGCCACCTGTCTATAACAATAATATGACAAATTTATATAGCGCTTAATGCAAACAAGCCTCTAAGCGCTTTAGAAAAGGAAATTAGAGTATACGAATAGAAAAGTATATAGCAGCCAACCTGCCTATAGTGGCCACTAAATATGATCCCCTGCAGAGAAAAACAATGGAATGAACTTGCCTATAGAGGAAACCTGTCTACAGTGGCCACTTTTCTTAGTTCCCTTCGGTGGTCACTATACACAGGTTTGACTGTATATCCTCACATTTTTTATAAAAAAACTTACTTTGGCTCCCACCGGACATTCTGGGGGTCTTCAGCAAATCCGATTCCGAGTTTCAGACGCTCGACGCCGGCCCACGCGATCATGACCCCATTGTCAGTGCACAGGTGAGGTGGTGGACAGATCAGACGGTAGTCAAAGCGGCTGGTTGTGTAGGCTAGGGCCCTGCGGATGTGTTGGTTACTGGCCACGCCCCCCGAGACCACCTGACAACAGAATTACAAGGGAGATTTGATTAATAAGTAATACATTCATGGTTGAGAGCTAACATGCAAGCCCATGGGATCATGACCCCATTGTCTGTGCATTGGTAAGGTCATGGGCTTATCAGATGGTAGCCAAAGCAACTAGTTGTGTAGGCTAGGGCCCTGCGGATGAATTGGTTACTGACCATGCCCCCTGAAACCTCCTGGCAACAGAAATATGTGAAGAGTTGATAATAACTAAGTTTTTAATACATTTTATACAAACAAACAAGAAACTGATGACAACCCTTTGTATGAGAAGACTGTTTAGAATTAATATGTTCTTATCAAAACTGTGAAATCAAAATGAGAATAGGTGGGGTTTAGTGCAAGAATAATTGTACACAAAATTGTGCTAGCCAATTCAACAACTCCTACTTTTACTTCTACTTCACCCACTGCTACTAACAATGCTGCTACCATTGAAGCTGCTGCTATTTGTTCTACATCTACTACCACCTATTACCACCACATTCGTTTTGCTCCTACTATGATATTACTACCAATACAATTATTACCATCTCATGATTCAATGTTAATGCGGCATGTCATACCAGTGTCTGTTTGTCCTCAGGAATCAGTCCCTTCAGCTGACAGTAGAGCATGGCCCTAGCTATTCTAGTCACCAAGTGCTGTGTCACTTTATGCTGGAAGGAGGCCGCTATGTCCCTCACAGTAGACAAGTGCTGGTCGTCAGTTGGCGAGATACCTGTGAAAGAAGGGGACAAATTAAAATCATTTTGTGGGATGAACATAAGGCAGGGCTCGACACTAGTACATGCCCTATACCCTGGGGCAAGTAAATATTGAGCATGGCCCTAGCTATTCTAGTCACCGAGTGCTGTGTCACTTTATGCTGGAAAGAGGCCGCTATGTCCCTCACAGTAGACAAGTGCTGGTCGTCAGTTGGCGTGATACCTGAGATAAAAGGGAACAAATAAAAAATCATTTTGTGGGATGGACATATTAATGCAGGGTTTGACACTAGCATTTGCCCTTTAGCCTGGGGCAAGTAAAAATTGAGCATGGCCCTATAGCTATGCCGGACACCAAGTGTTGTGTCACTTTATGGTGGAAGGAGGCTGCTATATCCCTCACAGTCGACAAGTGTTGGTTGTCAGTGGCCGAAATACCTTTAAATACATTTTAAAAATTAACACAATAGAATGAACAGTTATACAATGGCAGAGAGAACTTAAATAATATTGTAAAATGGAAATTTAAAGGTAGTCCGGATTTGAAAATCAGACAGGCAGTGGCATCTACAGCAAATGCATTGTGCATTGTGCATGATACACACTGGCTAAGTGTTATGCAGTGCACACAACCTAGCCTAGTTCAAATTTGCGGTGTAGAGTTCCTAGTTCAAATTGGCGATCCGTGGAGTAGAATACCCCACGCACGACAATATACAATTAAGTGCTATGGTTTGGTACATTACCACTGGAAAATAGCCCTTCCATTATACAATTCTTAGACCCTTACAGCTTTATCCGATTGGTCTATCAACATGCCCATTTAGAATTTAAAATCTTAAGATTTTTCCTGTATTTACCTTGGCGAACTTCATGGTGCGTTATCAACCAATTGGAGACGTTCTTCAGACCCGAGAAGGAGAAGTTGCAGTCACGGTGCCGGCTCATCGGTATGCTGGTCTGGACGAGGAGACGATAGTCCCCACCGTCCGCTGCCATCTTCTCTATCGCCTGGCCCCCGCTTAGTCCGATGCAGTCAGGATAATGTTGGAGTTTCAATCGCCTAGCAACCTGATATGATGCAATTTAGGATGCCTATGAAGGTACTTTTTATTTGCCATTTACAAACATTTAAAGTTAGATGGGAAATTACTCAAAATAACAAAATAAAAAATCATAATAGTCTGAGAAAAGTTCAAGCCAAACCACTCAGTAATCGCTTAGACACGAGGGAAAATGTAAACAAAGAAAATAAAAGGAACACATGATAGTTCAGGTTGCTTTTATACAAAATCTTTGTTTAATATTATCATATTTTGTTTTTCCCCCCCAAGTCTGCTGTACTACTAGTCCATTACCCACATTGTTGATGATCACAAACCATTTGTAAAGGTGGTGAAATAAGTCAGTTAATGCAATTCTTGACACTAGCTCTTGCCCCCTTGCCTGGGGCGAGTCAAAATTGGTGCGGGGCAAGTAAAATTTGGTGCTGGGCAAGTAAAAATTGGAGCGGGGCAAGTAAAATTTGGTGCTGGGCAAGTAAAATTTGGTGCTGGGCAAGTAAAATTTGGTGCTGGGCAAGTAAAATTTGGTGCTGGGCAAGTAAAATTTGGTGCTGGGCAAGTAAAATTTGGTGCTGGGCAAGTTAAATTTCATAACTTGTCTTGTTCGCTTGTCGATCGGGAAACTAAATAATTGTTCAACTACGAGAGAACAATGTAATATCATACATGTAAATCTCGTCTAGAAGTATGAGGGCAAGTACATTTTATAACAGGGCAAGTAAAATGCTAAATTTATCATTTTACTTGCCCAAACAGGCCAGTACAGAAACAAGTTAGTGTGGAGGCTTGGTTATTAATGGCTCACTTTATCAAAGGCTTCACCCGGTGCGTCGTCCCACGTGGTTCCTAGAACAAGAAAGTCCCCGACACCCCGGGCCAGGGCCAAGATACAGTTCCCTCCAGACACCAGCAAGACCAGGAAAGGGAACTCTACACTGGAAGAAACAACAGGAAGGTGAAACAAATTAATTACCGTTTTAATTCAAGGACAGAAATATATAGTTTGGATTTCTCAACTTTATTTGCATCGCTCAGTGCTAATAGAGATAAATTATTTTTTGTTAAAATTGAAACTCTTCACTGGGGGAAAGGGGAGGAAGGTGAAACTATCTTCACTTCCCAGGGATCATATGCACCTATCTTGTTATCATCCTTACCGTAAGTGTGTGTGCCTATATGTAGTGGATACGTATGAGAAGGATGTGGGGGGTCTCAATCTCAACTCCCCAGGGAGCATACAAGCATACCTTTCTATCATGCGTACAGTGAGTGCATGAGCATCAATGTTGTCGATGGATATGAGAAGTAGTTAGGGTATCTCTATCTAAACTCCCCAGGGAGCATACTAGCATACCTTTCTATCATGCGTACAGTGAGTGCATGAGCATCAATGTTGTCGATGGATAAGAGATTGAAGTAGTTAGGGTTTCACTATCTAAACTCCCCAGGGAACATCATCTCAACTCCCTAGGGAACATACCAGCATACATACCTTTCTATCATGTGTACAGTAAGTGCATGTGCCTCCATATGGTGTATGGGTATCAAGAGGGAGGTGGGGTCTGTATATCTCAAGTCCCCAGGGAGCATACATTACAAGTATAAGTTTATATCATCTCAACTCCCCAGGGAGCATACAAGCATACCTTTCTATCATTCGTACAGTGAGTGCATGTGCCTCCATGTGGTGTATGGGTATGAGAGGGAGGTGGGGGTGTCTCTGAAGCAACTCTCTGGTGTACTCCATCCCCACTTTTAGAGACAGGGGCATCCCCGGCATGGTACTTAGAGCAACGGCCGACAAATCCTGCAGAATTAGGTAAAAACAAACCCGAAAAATGTTAGTGAGCAGATGCATACAGAATAAATTTACTTTTTAGGTATCACTTTATCTAGTAAATTCTGCATAAACAATAAAGTGGCTAAACCTTAAATGAAGCTCAGATCACTTTTAAGTCGTTGCCCAAGCATGGCAGTAAAATGTTATCTAGATAAGTGACTGCACTGAAATACTGGTAGTCTAAAACCAGATCAATGAAAACAGAGACGTGTGAATCAGCACCTTTTGCAGAAGACATCAAGTATCTGAGGGCTCTGTGAAATCTTAAAAGCTACTGTGAACCATTGATTGGCCTTTGAGGATGTCTTTTATAGTGCTCTTTTGCCTACATTTGAGTTTGATTTTTATTTATCGCCTTATCAGCCATTGTTCACTGTAGTATTAAACAAACAGATAAAACAAACATCTACCATGTTAATGGTCATAATATTAATAAGAAGTATGTCCATTTACACGCTATTTGTCAGTTTCCTGGATGTCCAGTGTTCACTGACAATGTATGTGTTGGCATGTGAAAATCGAACACTAAACCATGCATCGTCTATGCATTGCATATGACACACAACAGAATAATAATGTACGTATGAGTGGTTGAATATTGTTCCAGTACCTTGAAGTCAATTCCTGCATCCTGAACAGCCCCCTGCACCACAGGGTCAATGAACTGTTTGTGAAGGTCTTGGGCAAGCATGGGGATAATGCCTCCATTTCTGCAGAGATAAGACCAAAAACAACAACGAAAGTTTACACTAAAAATAATAATAATAATAATAATAGATCGTATTTGTATAGCGCCTAATGCAGAACAGCCTCCAAGCGCTTATTATTATCCCTGGTAATTTGGTACAGTTCAGACCCGCCCAATTATCTTGTACACATTCTCAACTTCCCGAGGAGCATACTAGCCGCGGGCAACCATATTGGTGCACCAAGCTAATTTTCACCAGACCAGGTACCCATTTACACCTGGGTAGAGAGCAGCAATGTGGATTAAATGCCTTGCTGAAGGACAAACGGAGTGGGCTGGGTTCGAACTTGGGATCTGACGATTGGAAAGCATGCGCTCTACCAATCTTGCCACACTACTTCCACAAAAAATAAGGGTAGAGTACATCGTTAAAGTTTCAGAACGAAGCAAACAGTTTTTAAAGTTATCTTCATTTCATCACAGCTGATGGCTATGAAGCATTGTACAGCCATGTCATATTGTTTAGTCACCCTTATCATATACCTTGCTTCATGATAGTCAAAACTGTTTCTATCAAGTATCCACTTTAATCCTCCAATCCTCCAAAGTCTTTGTCCGTTAATATCTAAACCAAATGTCATATTTCATGACCATTTTCTGGTAAGATCATAGAATCATGCAGGGTAGGAATATACGGGGGCCGAGGGCGATTTTGCCCCCTGATTTTCAAAATAGCCCCCTGAAATCAGTAGATAGCCCCTTAAATTACCATAGGGTATTATGTGATATATTTTGTGATATCCATCAGATTGAAAAAGTAGCCCCCTAAAATAAAAAAATTAATTCCTACATTGCCATACAGTAGGATATTTGATTTAGGACCTTTCCTAGTTACTCCCAATACAAAGATGTTGACAATTACTTTCATGATGTACCTACATGTACTCAAGACAACAAAAAATGAAAGGTATTTATAAGCAAATCAATATTATTCCTTACTTGGCGTGAATCCTCGTCTGAGTATGCAGCCTCTCCCCTAAGACACGCCCACTCTCGTCCATGACAGCAGCACCAGTGTCATCGCATGTCGTCTCGATCCCCAACACCAGCCTGTTTGAATTCAGAGCAAGACGACAGTTTAATATTTTAATACAGGCTGATTTTTATACCAACATGTCAGCTAAACACATATTCCTCAACAACAGCCTGTTTGATTATTCAAAGCAAATTAATTACAAATTGATTCCAAAGAGCAGTTTACAATCAATTTTTCAGATTAATGCTCATTCCATGTAGGACAACCCATTGTTGATGAGCCATCCAAATAACCTGCTCTTAATTGATACGATTCAATACTTCAAAATCTACTTTGCATGAGCATTTAATGATCAAGACCATCTAAAACCTGTTTGCATAATAACAGATCCCCAAAATGCTAGGGCTGGAGTTCTTTATAGAGAATGCATGCTATTCAGAAATCAAATTGTCTTCAAAGGGTTGATATTTGAGAGAAACTTATTAGACAGAAATAGTTCTAACTTCCCAATGTTGTTTTCTGATCATGACCGCTTGCTGTTGAAAATCCAAGTACAGTCAAACCTGTCTTAGAGGCCACCTGCCAGGAGCAGCCAACCTGTCTACAGAGTACAGTCGCCACCAAAGCAAAGGTGACCCACTGCTGAGAAAAGCAATGTTATAGAAAGTGTCTAGATGGCCACATTTTTTGTTTCCCTTTGCTGGTCACTATACACAGGTTTGACTGCACTAGACTTATGAACTATTTTCATCACCTGCTTTGATGTCGGCGATGGTGTTTGCAAAGCTGCTGCTTCCCGACTTCTTGTCGCTTCGAAGCAGTGATACATGATTTGGATACGTGCTTGCAGGGGTGCAAGAAGGGCAAGATACGAGAGCAAGACGATGTCACTGAGGCAAACATTTTGCTGGAACTGGAACTTGGAAGACACTTTCAAGCTTCAACAGTACTCAGCTAAAGTTCAGGATTGCCCGCAGCTCTGTACGTAAAATGAAATGTAAGAATTATGTTATTATGTAGTAATATGTACTTACAGCTTGTCCCAGAAAAAATTTCAACGGCACTTTCCGCAACGATAACTTTAAAGATAGTAAATCAATCAGAATGATATTTCAGGGTATGAAACTATAACTTATTACCTACGTCTTGCAGAAAACCCTATTCAATTTGCTTCAGTAGTCATGGAGAATTAGGATCTTTTGTCAATCATGTCAGATGTCCCTTCCCTCCAGATTTTGTAAGGAGACGTGTTGTTCATTGACGACGGGACTTTCTGCAACGATAACTTTAAAGATAGTGGATCAATCAGAATGATATTTCAGGGTATGAAACTAAAACTTATTACCTACATCTTGCAGAAAACCCTATTCGATTTGCTTCAGTGGTCATGGAGAATGAGGATCTTTTGTCAATCATGTCAGATGTCCCTTCCCTCCAGATTTTGTAAGGAGACCATTGACAACTTTCTGCAACGATAACTTTAAAAATAGTAAATCAATCAGAATAATATTTCAGGGTATGAAACTATAACTTATTACCTACATCTTGCAGAAAATCCTATTCGATTTGCTTCAGTGGTCATGGAGAATGAGGATCTTTTGTCAATCATGTCATGTGTCCATTTTCGTTATGTTCACGCGTTATGAACGAAAATGGACTTGTTCACGCGTTATGAACGAAAATGGACACATGACATGATTGACAAAAGATCCTCATTCTCCATGACCACTGAAGCAAATCGAATAGGGGTTTCTGCAAGATGTGTGTAATAAGTTATAGTTTTATACCCTGAAATATTATTCTGATTTATTTACTATTTTAAAGTTATCGTTGCAGAAAGTCCCGTTGTCAATGGACAACACGTCTCGTTACAAAATCTGGAGGGAAGGGACATCTGACATGATTGACAAAAGATCCTCATTCTCCATGACCACTGAAGCAAATCGAATAGGGTTTTCTGCAAGATGTAGGTAATAAGTTATAGTTTCATATCCTGAAATATCATTCTGATTGATCAAATATCTTTAAAGTTATCGTTGCGGAAAGTGCCGTTGTATTTTTTTCTGGGACAAGCTGTATTGTTAATCATCATGATTTTAGCCCTTATAATATTAGTCACTATAGCTTACTGCCAAGAGTAAAAAGTGACTTCACACCTTCAAAATCAAAACACTTTCTGTCATTATGCATTTCCAGCCATTCCGAGACCGAGTCCGAGTGACACGAGACGAGTGTCCACCATGCATTCTTTCCCCTTCTCTAACTAAATTCTGGCTCGCTCTCTCACCGACTCTCTCACTTCCTCATGAATGTTTTTTTATTCTCATTAGTACTAGTAGAATTTCTTATACTAATAGTTTACTGTGTTAAAACTTATTAACTTAGGCTTGGCCTGGCTTGCCTTTGCTTTGCCTTTGGCTTGCCTTTGGGCTTGGCTTTGGACTTTTTGGTCAGTCTAACTCTAAATAATTGACAAAATTGTAAATGCGTTAAAAATATAATTTTGTAAATGAATATTGGACTTAAATATAGTATAATATTATGTACCATGCTCGTTGCGGTATACACACACACACACACACACAAAAGTTTGCAAGAATCTTCAAGTTTAAAGGAGGTAGACTATACACAAAGAAGAAGAAAAGTCTTAGAAAGATACTCAGCTCAGCTCAGATGAATCAGGTTAGTCCCACGAACCCATTTTCATGTCAGCACTCAGAAAATACACATTCCTACTTCTACTTGCCTAGCCATATCCCTATTCGGTATTATTAATGAATTTACAGAAATTTAAGAAGGACAAGCCAGTATATACTCAATAGAATGTGAACATACCAGTTTTCGTAGGTTACTTTGGCTACTATTTCAATTTCTGAAGAAAACGTGACAGTCCATGGGCGCATCCATTTTGTTTTGGGAAAAGACTCTTGCCCAGCCGTTTTGTTATTATTATACTGTAATCGATATTTCAGAACAATATTGTTGAAACAGAGATGGATAAAGTTTAAAAGCAATGTAGACAGTGGCGTAGCCAGGAGTTGTCAAAGGGGGCTCCAAAGAACATGTGAGTGTGAGGCCCGTGTGAGGGCGTAACTTGGCTTGGGCCTCAGTTCGGGGGGGGGGGGGGGGGGGTCAAGGGGGCAGCTATAAGAGCCCCCGAAGCTTTATGGTTTTAGCTATTACAAATAAAAAATTAAAAAAAGCAACAACAAAATACTACTGGCTAACAACAACAAGCAAAGCAACATTCAAAAGAAAACAACGGGCGGGGGCGCAGGCCCAGGAGCCACCTCCCCCCCCCCCACCCCCCCCCCCCCCTCATTTCCCTCACTATACACCATGTATGTGGAAATAATATTTTCACCGGCATGCATGCAGTGCAGCATTATAAAATAATCGATTGGGAGATCTACATGACTGTACCCCCTACTCTTCTGTCTAGATGATCGATGATAATGAATTTTCCAAAAATTAGACATTATCATATTTATAATTTTCTAACAAGTTTGTATCAAAATAAGAGATCGAGTCTAAACCCTACAATATGGTTTTGCATAATACACCAACAATCCTTCTTGCCTCTCTCCGACCTCCAGTATGGAGTAGGATTAATAAAGGGATGGTTGAGTTTTGGTATAGAGGGCGCTACACAAAATAAATTTTTTTGTGAGTAATGAAAAACTGAGTGTCAAATTCGAAAGAGCATACAATTTTAATGACAGAATAAACTTTATTTGATCAAAATCGGTTCAGAAATGGCTGAAATATCCATAAACATAACCATTTGTAATAATTGTGGGGCCCCACAATTATTCGATAATTTTGAACCAGCCGTTAAAAAAAAAAAATGCTTCCTCTTTTCAAATATTTACAAAAGAGGTATTTAAATAGTTGTTGATTATCTCTCTATCTAATCACTATTTCAACAAAACATCACATGCACAATATTTTATTTAAAATGGTTGAAACCGATGAGTGTTAAGAGAGCGCCCTCCTGAGTTTTAACGGCTCTTTTTAATAATAATAATGGTATTTATTCAACAAAATGTCACATTCACAGCTACAAGCTGAATTGCGGTGTCATTTGCAACAATATTTACAAATATGGAAACAACATTAATAATAACAGGCTATTTATTCATTTCGGGCATGGTGAAGTTATAACTTAGTTTGTAATGTAATGGTGCAGGTTTTGATCAAAACAGTTTGATCAAAACTGTACTCTCTTTACCAGAACTCAACTAGTACTGTTATTTAAATTAGACTGTCTATTAAACCGTTTGATTTATTCTTGACCATTGCATATGGGGGCTTATGCTTAGGTTGTTGAATATAGCCATCCCACTGCCCCGACTGCACCCTTCCCAAATCATGATGGTATAGTACCCCGGCCATCAAACAAACATGGACAAATAATAATGTAAGATTGTAAATAAGAGAAAGTTTGGTACTGATCACCAATTATAGTGCACAATATGGTATCGCGATTTGTTACTCATCGAGGGGGGGGGGGGGGCACATTGAATGGTTTCGCACATTTAATCTTAAACCGATATATTTGCCGTTTTCATGGCCCTTTTGTACACTTAAAATCGAGCATGGTGGCTTAGCGGTTAGAGTGTCCGCCTCATGCACGGGAGGTCCCGAGTTCGAACCCAGACCAGCCATACCAAAGACTTTAAAAATGGTACCTCCTGCCTTCTAGCCAGACACCGTGGCATTTATAGAATGGAGAAGGGAAAGTTAATCACACGAGTTACCAGAGGACTGGCCCCCTTCTGTAACTTTGGCTACATTTAGTAGACGTGTGTGGCATAGGGCTAATGAATCGGAGATAGGCGCCGCCTTATGTGCCAACATTGGTACGGGAAGGACTTTAAAGGGGTAGTACAGTTTTGGTACTGCTGAACTTTAGTAACCAATCCTGGACAGTAACATTATAAACTAATAGTTAGTACTCCACCATGCTCGAAAGGTATACAAAATTACAAACGACTAAGTAAAAAGCCTGTTATCATTCAAAAAGAGCCATTTAAACACAAGAGGGCGCTTTCTAAAAAGGCATTGGTTTCAACCATTTTTCAGACAAAATAATGCATGTGATATTTTATTGAAATAATAGATCATCAACAACTATTTAAAAAACGCTTTTGAACATTTTTGAAAAAGTGTAAGCATTTTTTAAATTTTTTGAAAAAATCATCTAATTATTTGGGCCCCAAATAATTATAAGATCAAATATATGTATTGATATTTCAGCCGTTTCTGGACCGATTTTGACCAAATAAAGTTTATTCTGCCATTAAAATTGCACGTTCTCTCAAATTCGACACTCAGTTTTTCATTATCTCACAAAAAAATTGTGATGTGCAGCGCCCTCTCTACCAAAACTAAACTCCACACTAAACACTAAACACACAGGCACACCACCACTACCACCATTACCACCTCCAGCACCACCACCACCACCACCATCACCACCACCTCCACCTCCACCACCACCACCACCACCACCACCACCACCACCGCCGCCACCACCACCACCACCACCACCACCACCACCTCCACCACCACCACCACCACTACCTCCACCACCACCACCACCACCACCACCACCACCACCACCACCACCACCACCACCACCACCACCTCCACCTCCACCACCACCACCACCACCACCACCACCACCACCACCACCACCACCACCACTACCACTTCAACCATTTTGAAAGAAGTGACTATAAAGGAGTCTACCATCATTCATCGATCACTTTTCAACCAATCAAATCGCGTACATTTGACCTACATTGACCGCTCCCCTTGACGCCGTATCAACAATTTCTACATTGCCTCAGGAAAATTTGATGCGATTCTTATGTTTAACTTCTTTTTTCATCTTCATGGAACATATATGAAGGCTTCCTTGAACATCACAAGTACGCGGTTCGATATGTATTGTATTTCTGAAGTAAGTATTCTTAATTTACCTCCATTTTGCACTCTACATCATGAGAAGTAAAGCCGGTTTTCGATTGGGTGTCGTGCGTTTTTCTGTGTGTGTGACTGAAAAAATGCGTCCAGCGGAGGCTCGGTGGAATCTCACGGGGAGAGTGCAGGCGTGGTTGCAAGTCGTGGCGCTGCATCATAAATCCGCCAAACAATTGCAATCGATCAGAGTGGTGTGAGAGTTTGTGAGAAAACTACACAGTTTTCAATAGACCAACAATGATTATGCAGTTATGTGATCTCCAATTATATAGTCCAATACTTACACATCCCTAGCCTGGTGCGCTCCCCAATAATATCGTGGCTTTTACATCACTAGTCTAGGACTAGGTAGATTAGGAGCCTAAACAATTAAAGGCTTTGCTTGCGGGAGCAGTTGCCTCACTCGGCAATTTATCATGGGACACTTCACCGGTTCCCCTCGACTCTATTTTCAAAATTTGGACTTCATTTTCAGAAAGAGCATAACAAATAATGTCCAAATACCGAAAATCAATTGAATAGGTTACGTATTGGCTGAGATATGCCCGGCCCATCCGAATGAATTTTTCCTTCAATGGGCAATACTGATTACTGCCTTACTGAATACTGGTTCATAAAGTTAACCAGTATATTATAACTAAGTAACACTGATTGCCCATTGAAGTAAAATTCATTCGGATGGGCATATCTCAGCCAATATGTAATATATTCAATTGATTTTCGGTATTTGGAAATTTTATTGTTGCTCTTACGGAAAATGGAGTTCAAATTTAAAAATTAGAAAAGAGTGTTTTTATGACGTCATGGCTTCTATACAAATAATACACGGTCTCGAGTGTGTTGTGTAAATGCATTGCACCACGGATTGTTTTATTTTGCTAGATTATTGAAAACGGGCTCTCCACAATTAGTAACCAAGTCTATCTACTCTCTAGAGTGTGAATTTATTAGGAATTTACCAAATTAATCATCACTAGATTGCACTCGTTTCACTGAATTTGACTCTGAGCTCAGCAGATCAAATGCAGTCGCCGAAAATCCGAAAATTTTCCCGTTAAAAGTGAGAATTATCAAAGAATTGTATGCATTTCCATTCCAAAACTTCCCAATATCAAACCACATACCATATAATTTACGTATCTGCTAAGATTTATTTACTACAGAACACATTATTTACAGAACGAAGCATTTTCCATCTTTTTTTTTTTATCACTTTCGCAAGTTTGACTTCGTAGAACTATGTCAACAAGCATTGTGACGTCACAGCCGTGCAAATATCGCGCAACAAAAAGTGACAACACATGTGTGTTACGCTTTTTCTTGTTTGTTTGTTGAAATTTAATGAACACTCACGTGACTGGATTTAACCAATCACGTTACTGAATTTACCAGAGCCGTTTTATAATGTACTCTATAGACCCCGTTTGAGATGGGCAATCCCCACATACCTCATCAACAGAAATGAGGTATGGACGGGCATCAAAAATCCTTTAAAATTGATTTTAGCAATGCTTCTATAGTTGCTTCTTATTATAAATGGATAAAGCTACTCTAATTAACGAATTCACCAATCTCATTCGCTCCCTAGGCTCTACATGGCTTTGATGGTGTTTGTCTTAATTTTTTCAACGTTTTTCGCAATCGGCTGTGCCATTTTTTTAACCATTGTTCAAATTGCCTGTTTCATGGCAGACCGATATGATCAGTTATTCATTAGCTGTACTTCTGTACCGAACCATACTGTACTATTAACGAACCATACTAGACGATCTAGCCGGGGTATTGCATAAAAAGTTGCATTCAATCGCAAAGTTGGGATGAAATGCAAGTCTAAAAACGCGCCTAAATGTGCTAATTGAATTGGTTCAAATGCGCATATATTTTCTCAGTATCACACTAGTAGTGTTTAATTACAACTTTGTGATTGATCGCAACTCTTAAATGCAACACCCCCATGTAGTAATAAAATAACAAGCATGTAATATTTTCTCTTTTTAGAGTATCTAATAGCTGAAGTCTGAGCAACTGCAGCAACATGACTGGAAAGGCTGCCGATGTGGGGGAGATCGACCCCTCCCTGGTGGCTAATGCCACCGCCAACCGAATGGCGGCGCAGTTCTTTGAGCGGTACGAGCGCTTTGAGGTGCAGGAAATGCTGGCCCAGACGTCCTACCACTGGTTCCTCTCACAGGTGGGAAATTTCTTAAAATTTAAAACCCTGGCACAAAACATTGATACAACTGCTTAGAAAATATCCCTTAGGGATGATTCCAGACTTCTCAACTTCAAGAGTTTGAGTGACATGCCTCATCGGCTAAATGACATCACTTTTATTATGTTAACAAGTAATGTTACATTAAAGGGATCTAGTAACTTTGTTGACATGTGCAAAAAGTGATGAATGGTTGATGCAAGGTATAGTGTTGTTATCTCATATGTCCACAGGGTATTGTGTGAAAATTTCAAGTCAAATGGACATTGCATGGCCAAGTAATGAGCGAAAATGCAAAGTGATATTGGGTGATATTCACTAACTCACTGCATTCACTTTGTACAGGGATGAAAAACTCGCCCGGAGTTTTTCTTATCTGAATACTTCGATCGTACATATCTTTGTAACGAAAGGGAAATTTGAAAAACTGAAACCTGTCCCATGATTTTATTGTTAATACGAATACAACAAGGTATGAGGGAACCGCTAGAATTAAAATTTTATTTTGAGGATTTGGACAATGTTACTAAGTCCCTTTAAGATGAACATATCAGATGATTTGAGATGCAGGAAATGCTGCCACAGACATCACCACCACATGGTTCCTGTCACTGGTGGGTAATGCACATTTTTCTTATGTGAAACAAATAAACAATTTAAGCAAACAAACATGTTATGGCGGCGCATTTCTTTGAGCGGTATGAGCGCTTTGAGGTGCAAGACATGCTGGCACAGACATCCTACCACTGGTTCCTTTCACAGGTATATCATTGTCTTATATGTACAAGCCTTCTTCTACTGGCCCGTTTGGGCAAGTCAAATTATTATTGTTCAAATTTTACTTGCCCAAACTTTCATTTTCGTTAGAACTACTCTCTTACATAAGGGCAATGCTAGCACAGCAGAGTTTAAGTTATTATCCCAATCAAGCTAGATGTGATTTAAGTGATTGATTCATCATTCAATATTTTCTTTCTTTCTATTACAGGATGAACACAAACTACAGAGTGAGCCACCAAATGGTTTCATCATGACCAGTAAACCCTTCAACAACAACAACTGCATTATTCTCTTGCCCTATGACCCTTCCGTGGAAGCCATCGACTTCCGGCTCATTCACCAGATCATCAGGGAGCTCGTCATGGGCATCTATGGCCTCAACCAGGTAGGTTACCAAGAGTAATGAAATGATCATGAATATTTCAATGATACTTACTTAGTGGTTATGATAGTTTTTGTTTTGGCGCACCATGTGCATCAGATTCATGAACTCTGTAATCTCCTCTTTGACTCTTTTCTTTCCCAATTTTTTTTATTCAGGTGCTCTTTATTACATCATCAATATACAAGATTTGATCATAGCACTTAAATCCCTACTCCCACTGGCATACCAGCTTTATTTTTTCCATCAGCAAGTCAATGTCATTTACATAATTATTTATAGCGCTCTGGTAGTGAATATACCTTCCCAATTAATTTTGTTCAAAGGTGCAAGGAGCCCCTTTTTAACTTCTGTAAGATTTAATTGTTGCACATCTCGTTTCTGTCAATTTTTACTCGTTGTCAGGTACCCACGATCTCTCTAGACGTTAACTTAAACCATAGCACATAGTGCCAGCTTCCACCCCCAGCCTACAACAACTATGTTGGCCAACTGTTAGTCTATGTCGCTGATTCTTGAACCAAATCTGGTATTGATTTTAGCTTCACAATTAGTTTAATCCATTTTGAATGGTGTGGTGCAAAATTGTACAACCAGTTTTTATTGATTTTCCTCAGGTACCCATGATCTCCCTTGAGGCAAACTTTGACCAGAGCACATCATGCCAGCTCCCACCAGCCTACAACGACACCTACGTTGGCCAGCTGCTTGTCAATGTCGACTACATGATGAAGGCCCTTTGGCATGGCACATACTTCCCCCGGGAAAAGCGCACAAAGTTCTCCGAGCGGTGGCGCTCCAGCCTCGACTTAAACGCGGAGGGTGTTCCAGAGTCCAAGAAGATCATCCTCACAGAATTCACTCTTGCGGGTAACGATACAATCACATGCGTATTTACGTTAACGCGTAGTCCTGAACCGGTCATCATGCACTCGTTTAATAAATGACGTCACTAATCATGAAGTGACCGTGCAATATTCCCCCTATTGCACGGTCAGATCTGTAGAGAGTGCAATAGATTATTTGTACTGAATGTCATGTGATCTGAATTCAACCAATCACATATCGAGAACATTCTGAGGTGTTATGTAATGCCAGATACACCAAGCCGGAGCTATAGGGAGAGAGGGGGGTCATTCCACAGTTTGGGAGCATACGTGAAAATGAGGATTTAAAATGTCAGATTAGGAATTTGGAGCCCCAGTGCTTGAGGCAGAGGAAACTTTAAGTTTGTGATGATCATGGTTATCTATTTAAATGAGAATTAGGTTTTCGGAGCTGACAAGCTAGTGCTAGAATACAAGAAAAACTCTTACCCATTGAATGCACTCTGTCTCCATGCAAGATGATAATGAATTATTACATAAATTCTTAAAGTCTTGTGTCTTAAGTTTACACTGCTAAAGATTTTGTGTGTTTCTTACTTGCATATATGTACAAATTTAATTGAAAACAATTTGTACGACAAGGGCCTCGTTGCACAAAGAGATGCAATCGATTTTAAGTTACAATTATTTGTACGTCAGAAAATTTGCATGTTTCCACCAATCAGATTTGCGCATTTAGAACACATGATCTGACATACAATTAATTGTAACTTACAATCGATTGTTTCTCTTTCTGCAACGGGGCCCTAATGCGATTTGAACTGATGAGCAAGCGCAACCCAATCAATGGCAAGCAAGTATCTATGCATTTGCATCAATGAGGATTTAAAACATTACCCTTTCTTCGAGTTCAAGTTCGTTTCATTTCAATCGGTTTCATTTCAATCATAAAACAATAACATTATATACAATACAAGTCGTGTATCAATCAATCATATAGATAAATACAGATAAATAGGGAAATATAAAAAATATTCTTTGTAATTTGTTCTGTACAGGAATGATTGACATCACAAAGGATCCCGACTACGCAACGATCTACGACACGATGCGCCTCTTCCCGATGAGCAAGCACGACGCGAACATCGACAAGCGCCTCTTCATGCAGTACGTCAACAGCATGTCGATACAGCAGACGTGGCGCCAGAGTTCGGTTCAGCAGTACCGCAACATGTTTGTCATCGATGCGGCGTACGAGATCTCCGGTTTGATGCGACTCAACGAGGACCGGACAGACCGCGACATCTTTGAACGTCTCCAGACCAGGCTACAGGTATTAAAGGGGAATGCTATGTTTGTTTGTCCATAGAGAACTCTATACAATACGTGAGATCCCGAGTTCGAACCCAACCCACTGCGATTCATTGCCCTTCAGCAAGACAAATTAATCCACTATTGCTGCTCTCTACCCAGGTGTATAAATGGGGACCCAGTAGGAGTGGGACGTGTATGCAATTGCACTTGTATACCGTAAAGTGTGCCATATGGCTGCCAGAATGCATTGCTCCCAAGGGAGCAGAAAGTGCACGTCATGTGCGGATTGATTGTGAGTGTGTGTCCGATGACCGGGGTAATAATGTAAAGCGCTTTGAGATGATTATCAATCATATTAGGCAATATATAAATCGCAAACATTATTATTATTATTATTAATCCTAGTTCAAACTGGTGAATCATGGTGTAGATCCCCATTTATGACAATGTATCAAAGGTTTCTGCTGATTACATATTAGTTTCCAACCCTCTTTCGTACAACTGCATGACGTTATATGAGATATAATGTGCATATATTTTGGAATGAAATACAATGTTAACAAAAAACTTTCAATAGGCTCAATAAAAGAGGAGATACACTTAACCATGATGGTTATACTTGATGAAATAACACACACGTTGTACAACAATTCATTTATTTACTTGATGAAATAGCAAATACATTTTAATTTCATTATACGTTTCCTCGCAGGCGCATGTAGATGTGATCCAAAAGCACCTATGTAACAAGGCGGAGGTCAGAAGGCAGATGTCCCTCCTACGGCTGGTCAGCTTCCTCGTGCCCTTCCTCATGGGCCTCAGACGCAAAAACAAGGTGCCGGACATGTCCAGACTGCTGCCCCAGCTCACAGGTACAGTAGAGACAGAGCTGCCAACCGTTACAACAAATTTGTATTTGTTACGAAAATCCAAAGGAAATATGAAAATACCAAAGCGCATCCAAAAAATACAACAAAAAAAAAACTACTTCTGACCCTCCGCAACCAATATTCATTCAGTCTTTTTAAAAACCAATTGAAAACTCACCCCATTTTAGATGGAAAATGCGCTATATACATTCATTAATTATTATTATATAAGATTATGAATTGCTGAAAATGTTATACTCTATATCGTGCATCGTGCCCTACTGTGTAATACATAAAGTAAGTTAGATAAACAAACTGCCTTATCCCAACGGAGAGTTTTTTAATTGCAAAATAAGGATGAGGATGTCAAAGGGCTGATATCACGATTAGGCTCCGCCCCCTATTCCACAGCGTGTTCATTTCCCATTGTCTATTTAGGGATGATATCCATTTAAACAACTCAGTGTCGTCCTCAGCTATAAAATGGGAAGTGAACAAGGCGTGGGGTCTAATCGTAATGATAATAAGACGTTTTATGTTAATTACAGTAATAATATGTCATTTTTTTAAAATCAGTAATTGTGGTTGAAATATTAATTTGAATTGATAAATTCAAATTTCTATAGATCAGATGTAACTGCTGGTTAACATACTCATTGAAAATGTTGCTGATTAAAAAACATGTTTGGAAGATGAATGCAAGCAGTGTTCCTTTTTTTTACAGAACGGAAAGAAAGCTACTGCCTCTGATGCTTGTCTCTGACTTTTGCTCCCAAAAAAGAATTGTTCCAAATTTTGGTTACTGGAACACATATTTCATGCTCGTGTTGTTTGTATTTTACAGCGGACGAATGCAAAACTGAAAGAGAGCTACCGCCGATGATGCTTGCCCCCGACTTTCGCTGCCCAAACTTCGACTTCGGCAGCAAGTACTTCCATCTCCACGGCGGGATCCAGATTGACGTCGAGTCCGACGACGAATTGATCGAACCATTGCCCTCAATCGTCGACCGCTACAACCAGCTGCAGCTCGAGGCGACAGAGCGGCTTGCCAAGCTGACCGAGCCAGATACATTTCAGGAAAGCTACCCGATGGTGGTGAAGGAGATCGCTGGGAAGAAGTGAGTTCGAAATCACCCCTCCACACTGTTTTTTTTTTGTATGTGCATATTCGGGTAAGTAAGGCCATAATATTTCAAATTTGACTTGCCCAAACTGAAAAATGTCTCCCTAATTTTTGAGATATTAATATTTGAATGAAAAGCGCTCTGGAATGCCTTTCGATTTGTAGTAAAAATCAGTCAGCAGATCAAAGGTGATAAAATCTTGCATAAATGTTCACCTTTTTTCACTAGGTATTAAAACAGTTCTTTTTCCATAAAACTGTCACACATCATTCAAAAGAATCTTACAATGATATTGGCACATGATTGAGGTCTCAACTTTCACTTTGGGAAAAATCATACAAAGTTTAATAATGGATCACTTTAATTTGTATGTTGGCGTGTTTGTTTCAGATACTATGTGTTCTCGATGGATCTGGAGACCTACTACCCGGTGTCGCCACACCGTCCCCTCTGGTGTCATGCGTTCTACGAGAAAATTACGGATCTGAAGCCAAAACGATTACCTCTGACGGACATCCACATGCACGAACAGTTCAAGCGAAGATACGGGTACCACCAAGCAATTAAATTCAAGGTATGAAAACATAATTTATTGGGCCATTTGATTTTAAAATTTTCTCACAAAAGTATATACCCACAAGTCACCAGTGGCCCATGTTATGTCCATATCATTCAAGATGTATTCTGTGTCAATATTTTGTTGCTTCATTTCAAGTAAGCAAAAGTACAGAATGAAATGACTAAATAAAATGAAAATAATCTTTTTTTATATGTATAGATAACAAGAATACTATCTCATCCATATAAATAGCACTAGTTTACAAGTTAATTAAAAAAAATTAAAAAAATAAAAATGTATGTTTTAATTTTGTGCGTGCAAGGCGTTACAAGCGGGCTTGAGGCAGGCGTCCGTCCGTGGACTAGTCTCCGTCTTCCAGACCCTGGCTCGCAAGTGCCCGGCATCCCGGCTCGGCAACCAGGATGAGGAGGGATACTCCCTGGTCCACTACGCCGCGCTCCACAACCGCCCACAAATCCTGCAGCTGCTCATGATACAGGGCCAGGATATCAATGTGCGGAGACACCACCTCACTACGCAAGTCGGTAAGTTTAACAACAAAAATATTTTATTAGTCTTTATTATTGTCTCCTGGGTGTTGAATTCAATACTTTTTTTATGAAGACAAATCTACCAAAAATGTGCTTGTTTAATAAAATGAGGGTTGCTTTTCGATCCTAGCAGAATCTGCATTGGAAGCAAAATAAAGCTAAAGCCCCCAACTGACTCTCATTTTGAATATTTTGATATATACATATTCTTTTTGTGTTGTATTTTTATAAATATCTGTTACTTTTTAATGACATCTTTCATTGAATTATATATGCATATTAGATACATAATTCCTTTTGTATTGTATTTTCATAAAGACCTGTTAATTTGTTTGCCATCTTTCATTGAATTATATACTTTTAAATAAATTATCTTTGTGTTGTATTATCATAAAGATCTGTTAATATGTTTGCCATCATTCATTGCATGTTGATTGATTAACTTCATAACTGTCTCAAACTAAACTTTTCATCGACCAAAGAACTTCAGAGATATAGATTCTTAATTTGTGTTTTATCCTGTATAACTTAAATTTAACAACGTTTATGAATGTATATTTTGCATATTCATGTACCATTGTAATTGAATTACCATTCTTAAACTGTTGTTTCTGCATGGTTTTGTTCAAATTTTCTTGTCATTAACTATAATTAATTCATATTCCATACAAATGTATGTCTCTATCATCATGAGTTGAAAATGTAGTCTTTATTTTGTAAGTCTTCTAATAGTTTGTCTTATTTTCTCTCATTTTTCCATCATTATTAATTCATATTTTCATTATTGTCATGATATCGTCTAATAGTAGGTGTATGTGGAGGTGAGTTGTTCATATTTAAAGCTACAGTACGCTTAGAACGATTTCAAGTTTGAATCCCCTCCCTCCCCCCCCCCTTCCCCTGCCTCCCCCCCCCCCTTCCCCTGCCTCCCCCCCCCCCTTCCCCTACCTGTGTGTAGTTGAGTTTGATACCTCCCAGGCTATGCATAATAGCATGCCCCCCCCCCCCCCTCCCCAAATACAAAGAGCCTCAATCCTATGAGCTTTAATAGAAGTAAAATTTAGTTTAGTTTGCCCCCCTATATAATTCACTTTGATTGTAGTAATGCTTCTTTAGATTGCTTTCTAGTTAGACCCCCACCCCTTATCCCATTCATGTGCAGATGAGTTTGATACCCCCCCCCCCCCCCCCCCCATTCCCATTCCTATGAGCTTTAACAATTCAATAAAATAAAATATAGTTTAGTTTTGCCCCCCATATACATTTACTTTGATTGTAGTTAGCTGCTTATCTTGTAATCTTTTTAGTTTGCTTTCTAGTTTGACTGACCCCTCCCCCCCCCCCCCCTCATCTCATACCTGTGTGTAGTGTAGTAGTCCCCTCCGTTCTATACATACCTTACAGCTTCTCATATTTAAAAATGATAAGTAGATACTCTTAATAGCCACCTCCTGAATTGTATATTACCCCATTGCTTCTAATTGGAAAAATAAAAAAATCTCATACCCCTTACAGCTTCAGCTCATCTGTAAAAAATTATAGTAGATGCCTCATGTACCGATTTGAATATAATTGAAACACAAAATGATATAGTCATCGCTTTTGCTTGCCCTTGTTTAATACATGTTTTGTTGCTTGAATGTGAGATGTATAGTTCAGATCAGCATTCATTAAATCTAGCCAGTAGCTTTAGCTTTAATATATGCCATTGCTTGAATGAACAGATTGAAAATTACCAAATTGTATACTTGATCGCTCTTATTATAATTGAAAACAAAAATTTAGCCACCTCTTTTGCCAATTAATACACGTCAATAAAATGTTGCTTGAATGTAAGATGTATAGTTTAGTTCAGCATTCAGTATATATTGTAGCCGCAGCTATTATAAAAGCCAATTCTTAAATGAACAAGAATTAGCTACCGACTTGTACACTCAATCGCTCTAATTTGTTAGTTTTAGCTTTGCTTCAAAATATTTAGCCATGCAGCCACAATAAACCACATTTTCTGAATTTAAATACATTGTAGTTGACTTTATAAGCTTTGCTTACAATCAAACTATTCAATGAAAGTATTTAAAGGGACTTAGTAACATTGTCCAAATCCTCAAAATAAAATTGTAATTCTAGCGGTTCCTTTATACCTTGTTGTATTCGTATTAACAATAAAATCATGGGACAGCTTTCGGTTTTTCAAATTTCCCTTTCATTACAAAGATATGTATGATTGAAGTATTTAGATAAGAAAATCTCCGGGCGAGATTTTCATCCCTGTACAAAGTGAATGCAGTGAGTTGGTGAATATCACCCAATATCACTTTGCATTTTCGCTCATTACTTGGCCATACATTGTCCATTTGACCTGAAATTTTCACACAATACCCTGAGGACATATGAGATAACAACAGTATACATTGCATCAACCATTCATCAGTTTTTGCACATCTCAACAAAGTTACTAGATCCCTTTAACCATCCCACTTTTTATGCCCTTGCTAATCAGGGCATGCATGTATTATGTATTTAGTTTAGATAATAAATAAATGTTATTTATAACTAACTGATAATGATAGATACTGCCTGGCCTTGCAAATCTATTCTCTTACACCCCCCCCCCCCCCTCCCCTTTCATAAATGAATTTACTGTAGAATAACTTCGTTTCCCAATTTCGTATTATCTCTTTTAGTAGATGTAGTGCAAACGATATATTCCTGAATCCTGACCTCTCCCAACAGTAGTGTTATATCTTAGCAAATGCAAAACCCATGATTCTTTTCTTTTACTGACTCCCTCCGAACCCTTCACCTTGTGGATTGTTACTATTGTACAATACAATACAATACCAACCCCTTACTGACCCTATTCCTGCTTTGATATCATCTGCCTCTTACCTTAGAGTTTGATTTGTTTTACATTTAATATTCAATAATAAGTACATGATATGTGCATATTTCAGCACTCTTCCCATTGTCTTGAAACATCAAGAAAATGGATGCACATTTATATTTGTCCAGGTTCAGGTTGTTTGAAGTATTGGGATTTTTTTCTGATTTACTATAATGCATTCGGGTCATTTTTTAAATTTTTGTTTACCTCTCCTTTTTCTTTCCTTGATTTCTGTTACCAGTTTTTAATTGGATATTTTGAATTCTTGTTCTTTTTTAGTTTTTTTTCTGGATGGAAATTTTGCCCCTTTTTTTATTGAGGGTTTTGGTATAAACATGTGTACACACATATTTCTGTATGCGATTTTAGATTTTTGAATTTGCCTTTTCCTGGTATTTTTGTATCTCACGATGTTGACTTGATTTTAATGACTGAATGTATTGTGTTGTCCTGTTGTATTATGTATGTTTATTATTTTCTTGACTTTAGCATAGTTAGATGGTGAATGACTCATTTTTTCCTTCTTTGAATCACTGGCTGTATAAGTACCATACTGGTATTTCAATTTATCAAGTGATTAGAGCTGCAATTCCCATACTTACATTTAAACGTGTTATTCCTACCTAAGTAAGTTGTACATTTTGTGGACATGAATATATGTATAGTTCTTTTTTTGCATGGTAGTTGTTTCTTTTTTTCTTGTTTCGATTTTGAAATATTACTGTTATGCTGCACATTAGGGATCTTGGGTATTATTAATATGTCTGTTTTCTTTTTGAAATTGGGGGGAAAAGAGTGTGTCTGTCTTGTTTGTTTTGTTTGATTGGTATTTAATACTTATAACCATTTGCCTACAGGAAACTGTGTGCCATGTATGAAAGTGATAAAACTCAATTTATCATGAACAGTGGTTTAATCATAGACCTTAATTGACATCAAACATTGTACCACCAGGGGTACGTGTTGCATTAAGAGTTGCGATTAATTGCAAGCCAGAAAATGTGCCTAAATGCGCAAATGATGACACACGCAGTACCCCGGGGTACCGTAGTAACCCGGGGTACTGCGTTGTGTAGCGCCATCTTGCGTCCAACTGTACCGCAGCTATTGCGTTGCGCATGCAGTGCAGCGCGCGATTGTATGCACGCTATACCCACAGTACAGCCCTAAAAATCTAATAAATAATTAAACAAAATGGCGGATTTTCGTCTGGTACCCCAGGGTACCGTTTATGTCATCAAATGTGATTTCAAGAGTCAAATACGCATAATATTTTCTAACTTTTGTCCAATCGCAACTTTGTGAATTGATCGCAACTCTTAACAACATACCAAATGCCTTCAAGTCAACTTTATAATAATCCTGGAAATCCATTGTCACTTTCAGGTACGACACCCCTTCACCTGGCCGCAAAGTGCGGGAGTCTAGAGTCCGCTTTGTTGATGGTCAGTAACCATGGTGATATGGTTGCCGCAGACCAAGCAGGCTGGGGGGCCATCCACCACTCGGCGTTCTACAACCACGCTCCCATCTTGCGCATGTTCATCCGCAAGTTTGAAGACCAGATGGAATTGGAGACATGGGACAAGTAAGATAGAGAGAGTAGATAACCTTAAGCCCTCTGCAGACAGAGCCGACTCGACCCGATCCGACTGGTTTTCATTCGGATCGGCTCAGTTTTCAGTGCCTCGCGACACACATTTTGCCAGTCGAGAGACAGTTGGATGCCAGTCGGGGCCGATTCAACACGATTAATCGGCTCCGACTGTCTGAGCCCGACTCTAGCCTGATTGAAACCAGTCGGATCGGATCGAATCGCATCTGTCTGCGCCAGGCTTTGAGGGTCTTTTCTAAATATGCTCATTGACCCAACTCCTGTGCCCTGTTATACAGAAAGAGTTGCAATTGATTATGAAGTTGCAATTAATTGCAAGTCAGATCATGTGACTATATATGCTCAAATCTGATTGGTTCAAATGTACATATTTTCCAACATGCAATTAATTGCAACTTTACAATCGGTTGCAACTCTTTCTGCAACGTGGTCCTTGTTTAAGCTAAACTTATGTGTACTGTAAATGTGGTAATGTTCGCGATGCATTAATTTTCGCGGATTTCGCGCTGAAGTCGGAGAGTAAAGAGTAAAGTGAGAGTAATATTTTAATATGATTTACAGTTTATTTCATCATTTCATTTTTAAAAACATTGAAAAATATGTGGCACACAGGCACAGAAATTCTCAAGGCAACAGCTTGAGAAAGTAATTCCTTTGACATAACATAGTTATGCTCACAGATCAGTAAATAATGTGTTTAAATTTCCTTTATTTTGTTTGGTTAAATGCTACAGATACTTCTGCTGGCAGCAAGCAGCTGTACCCATAATCAAGCTCGGCGCCAACATCCGCAAGGTTCAAAGATCCTGTTGAATAAAACTGCAACATTATTTTACGGCATGTTTAATGTGCGTTCCTTTTATAATTTTCTCTTTAAAAAAAATTAATGTTCAGATTACGACAGACACCCCTCCTCCTTGCGGCAAGCAGTGGAGCCCTTGAGTCGGTAAAGATTTTGATCGAGCTCGGAGCCAACATTCGCAAGGTCGACACGGAGAGAAACAACATGGTTCACCTCGCTGCCCTGAGATTCCACACCTATGTCCTGGAGTTCTTCATTGAATGGAACCACCCTGACGCACCTGTATGGAAGACACTTGTTGGTAAGTGAATTAATTGAGAACTAGAACTGAAAGGGATAGTTCAGTTTTGGTTTAGAGGGCACTTTGAGAAATCATTTTCTTGTGAGGTAATGAAAACTATGTGTGAAATTTGGAAGCTTAAGCACACAATTTTTTAAAGACAGAATCAACTTTGTTTGATTACAATCAGTTCAGAAACAGCTTAAAAATCCATAAATATATCTGATTGGAATCGATGTTGGGGACCAACTTTTATTAAATAATTCAAGAAAAAAGAAAAAAATCCTACACATATTTTATTTTGCTGCCGTTGGACTGTATACTACGGTCTGGAAGTCTACATCATATGGATTCTATGTCAGTCAAGCCATTATTGTTTGTAACCATTATTTGATAATTTTTTGCTATGACAAGATTATATAGATACATGTACATCCAGACACACTTGTCAGGTATGCACTAGTTGTAAGAGCATCTTAATTTAACTGTCACTATGTTACAAAATTATGAATTAATAGCCTAATGGTAAAAACAACTTTGTTTGATTCCCCTTTACTTTCCTTCACACATGACAGACATGCTGAATTCCTCAGACTTCCGTAAGAAAGACAGTGCCGTGCGATCTCTGGAGGTACTGACCACATCAAACGAGTACCACTGGAAGGCCATCTTGGAAGCAAGTGAGTTTTATTGAGAATTTTAATATCTCTTTGGGGTTGCGTGGCCATAATAACACATCAGATACTTTTACTTTTCAAAACGAATAAGAATGGCCATAAGATGAACTTCAAAGGTTTGAATATCCAAAGTCAAACAGAGTGTGTGTTCTGTTTTTTTCTTCTTCAGATGGTGTACCAGCCCTTGTCAAAATCCTGCAGCTGAAAGTATCCGAGATGCAGTCGCTGGGTGCAGCCGTCCTCTGCAACATGTCATGCCATGAGCCCGTATGCCACGCCATCGCCGAAGCAGGGGGCATCCCGACCTTAATCGGGATGCTAAGTTCGTCTCGGGCTGACATCCAGTCGCGCACAGCGATTGTGGTCGCTGACATGGCAGCGTGCGATGAGGCTCACCAAACGGCTTTCAGCAGAGAGGGCGGTGTCCCCCCGCTGATCAAGCTTTTGGATTCGGAGTTGGAGGATGTGCTGAAACAGGCGGTGAATGCGGTGCGTGTGATGTGCCTCGACCACTCGGAGAATCAGACGCTTGTCGCGAAGCATGGCGGAATCAGCCCCCTCGTTGAGTTTCTTACTGTCCCTTCAGGTGAGGAATAATTGAGAGAAAGTTCTCTCATATTGTGTGCAATAAATTACAAATTACAATTTACAATGCCAAGTTTACTTCATCTGTATTTGTAATGAGTTGCAGATTCTACATCTTTGATCTGTATGTTAGCCCTAACCAGGCCGGGTTATTTTAGCTATGCTCTGGCCGGGGGGGGGGGGGGGGGGGGGGTGGATTCCACCCCCCCCTGAGATCTCGGCCGTCGAACGCGCGGCCACCACAAAATTTGGCACGCAAATAGCTTGCAACATAATCTACAAGATTGCATTGTGCAGAAATCCCCTTTTTGTCTGTAAATCACTAAATATTGCTCAGAATATGCTAATGTTGTGCATGAATATTCTTTATGACTTAATTAACAGGTTTCGAACTTTAAAAATTGAATCTCGCATAATCTCGCATTATGCGAGATTGTGGGTTGGGAGCCACGGTAGAGCATAAAAACCGATTGTCTACATTAGATTATATCATTTGACAAAGTATTGCAGCGGCATACGAAACGTCATGATCTTTTAGATTCCTAGTTTGACCATACATTGCGAGACAAACGAATATCACTAGCGATATTATTTCTGATATTTCTTTGTTTTTTCAACTTTTGTTTTTATTGTTTTTTTCAATGAAATAAATTATTGACCATTATCCAACAATTTTTAGCCCAAAATTAAATGATTGCAGCGATTAGAATGAACAATAATTAAGGTTTTGTCTATTCTAGGAAAAAATCAATTTCCATAGGATTTGTACACAAATCAAAAAATTTAGCGATTTTCGGGCCGACGCTCACTTACAAAAGGTCACATGACTTTAGAACGGTATACCCGGTCGCCGCAAATTTGGTCTCAAAAGTTGCGCAAGACTTCAATGAAAAAACTCATGAAGTCGCGCGGCAATACTTGCTCGCATTGCAGAATTATCGCGCGAAAAGTCGAGGGGGGGTGGATTCCCCCCCCGGCCTGGTTAGGGTTAATCAGTTTCAATCAATTACTACATTGACGTAGTGTTTGGTCAGTTTATATGTGTTCCTAATCATTTCTTTTTATTTAATCTCATTTGGTTGATCCAATAATTATTTGGCAAAAGCGATAAGGAAAAAGATGACAAAGATGACAAAACAGAAAATAATACAATAGTTCAGTGAGCCCATTATATGACAATGAGTTGATATGATTTGTTTTTACATTTATTCAATCTTCTTTAATTTTGATATCAGATGAGCTGAAGGAAGCCTCCGCAGCAGCCCTGGCGGCCCTCGCATACGGTCACTACGACAACCAGAATGCCGTGATCGCCCACGGCGCCGTTGACCCCCTCGTAAAGCTAATCAAGTGCCACAACATCAAAGTGCAGGTGAAGGCAGCTGCGGCTTTGGAATCTCTAGGGGAGAACAACAGAGAGTCGCAGAAGGCTATGCTGGAACTCCAGGCTCCCGGGGCCCTCATCAAACTCTTGACGGTGAGTTTATCGACATAAGCCCGGCACAGACAGAGCCGACTCGACCAGATCAGACTGGTTTTCAGTCAGTCTAGAGTCAGTTTCGCTCAGTCGGAGCCAATCCAACATGTTGAATCGGCCTCGAATGACCTCCAACTGGCACTTGACCGGAAATACCGGAGTCCTGAGTCAGCGCATACTGAGTTAATCAGGCTGAAAACCAGTCGGATCGGGTCGAGTCGGCTCTGTCTGCGCCGGGCATTAGTTTTACTTGTCTTGGGTTTGCATCCCCATCCAAGTCCGCTTGTAATGTACGTTCTTGTTTTTTCCACAGTGACTAAAAAAGAATTGATCATTCAGTGCTTACCCTGTGCCCTTTGAGATTCTGAAATCTCCATAGACTTTGTACATAACCCACCCGGTTCTCATAGTCAAGGGTTTAACCTATGTCGATGAAAGGCAAATTACAATTATTTATAAATTTACTCATTATTCAATTGTGCATTGCTGTAATATTTTATTTTGAATTTGAAATCAATTCTGGTTTCCTGAACATTTGGCACTGAACGATTTTTCAGTACTGCAGAAGCTATTACTTATGGATAAGGTACAGATCTCTGTAGATTTGTTATTATTATTATTTTATTCGGCAAATCAAATACACAAGAAAAGTGTAACAAAGTAAGGAAATTTCAACCACTGGAATGCCAGGGCTTGGAAAAAGTTAACTGAATAACTGTTTAACTAATTGTGCAATTTTTATCCCATGTTATTGACAGTTCTGGGCATTAGATGTGAAGGAGCAGGCAGCATGCTCTCTCTGGGCCCTGGCCGGGGGTACACGCAGACAGCAGAAGGAAATTGCAAAGTACATTGGCATCAGTGGGATCATTGACCTCATTGTCAAGTCAGAAAGACTGCAGTATGTTGGTAAGTATACAATGATAAAGAACGAATAGATATTTAGATGATTTGATAAAAATAAACAAGAGATGGAAATATATGGATGGTATACATGTACACCGTCCACACATTTAATGTGAAAGAGCAGGCTGCGTGCGTTCTATGAGCCCTAGCTAGTGGGGAGGGGGGAGACAGCAGAAAGAGATTATTGCAAAGTACATCGGTATCAGCGGAATCTTTAACCCGATTGTTAAGTCAGAAAGACTGCAGTTTGTTGGTAAGTTTAGAGTGACAAAGAATGAATGAATGGATGGATGGATGGATGGATGAATCAATCAATCAATCAATCAATCGGTCGCGACCAACCGCCCAACCGATCAATCAATCAATCAATCAATCAAAGAAAGAAAGAAAGACAAACGAATGTGGTATAGCAATATATTTCACCGGCTATAGCAAAAATGAGCACTTGTCGGTAAAAATTAAAATGTAGATTTTCACACCATTCGAAAGGCCTCATCACAAGCGGTCATTTGATGCTTTGTTATAACTAATTGGTCAATAATTGGCGAAGATATGATTACATTTTACAATCATAGGTCTTTTACACACATTGTGTGAACTTAAACTGCCCATTTCTTCATAACATGAATTACTATAGCCAGTCACATATGTAGGAATATTGATATAAATGAACTTTCATGCTATTATTATTTGTCATTGTTTATTTTCACAGGCTGCATGGCGATGATAGCACTAACAAGGGAGAGCTTTGACAGACAGAATGAGATCAAGAAGGAGAACGGGATCCTGCCTTTGGTCCGGATCCTGCGATCCACTAAGACGGTAGAGAAGGTCCTGATGACGGTCATCAAGGCCCTGGGGACACTCTGCATAGGTGAGAACCTCTCCACATTATGTCATAATTAGAACCCATGCATCTTTCCCATTATACAGGGCTCGACCCTCGCACTGGTCCGCTGGCTGGGGGCCAGTGAAATTGCACTTTGTGCCAGCAAAAATGTATACAAGTCATATTTTGGTGGCCCGATCGGGCAAGCAGATTTTCATCCCGACATTGACAGGATCTATGACTTTGTTCCTTGTCCATTGCGATAAATGTTAATTAGCAAATAAGGAGAATGAAACTAAAGAGATGTAAGCTAACTAGTTTATATCTGTTTGATTTCTGACATTTTAATTTGTCTTTTACCAGCCATTCTTTTATCGTATTTCAGACTATTTTCCCATGATGGATATTTCCCCTTGTAACCACTTAACCATGTATAGAAAATGTATAGGTGTGGCCAATAGGAATGACCCATAGACCCAGAACAAGATAGCCAAGGAGGCCGCAATTGGCACCTTACTTTAGTGGGTCTACTGCGTAAATCATATAACCCCCTCACCAAGGTTAAGATGATCATTTAACACAGTTAACTTTGCTATTTTTCATGTTCAACTGAATTTGTATTTCATGATGTATCTAAACCTTTACGAACATGTTCTAAAATTTAATCCTAGGTGTGGCCAATAGGAATAACCCAGTGACCCAAAACAAGATTGCCGAGGAGGGCGCGATCGGCACCCTGGTGGGTCTACTGCGTAGTTCCTCCAACCCCCTCATCAAGGTGGAGATCGCCATCACCCTCGGGTCCATCATCCTGGGTAACCGTGGCAACCAGAATCGGCTGGAGGAGGAGCCTCTATTTAGCATCCAACTGCTTCTTCAGCTGCTTCATGAACAGGATGAGGTTTGTGGATAGTAACTTTATTGATAATAATAATATACTTGATTTATATAGCACCTAATATGATTGATAATCATCTCTAAGCGCTTTACAATGATATTATTACCCCGGTCTTGGGTAACCATGCATTCCAGCACGCCTTGTGTGCACCATCTCCACTCCCTGGGGAGCATTCCTTCCAAGCGGCGCATGGGCATTGAGAAGATCCTTCACATAAAGGCTTCCACCTCCTACCGGGTGCCCATTAATACACCTGGGTAGAGAGCAGCAATGTGAGGATAATTTCAAAATATTTATAGCCTGAAATTACAGTACCGAATAGTTATATTTCCATGATAATGAAATAAATGTTTTATATATTTGGAAGTAAAATCATCAAACCATGTATGTGGATCAGGGTTACCCTAACCCTAACTATAATTGTAAAAGTAGTAAATTAAAATTATTGTAGAAATATTTACAAAGTATTGCAATTAACAAAATGTGAGTAATAGAAAGTTTTGAATTATAGTTGATAATTAGGTATTATTTGTAGGCGGGGTGAACTATAGTACGACTGTAAGTGTTTGATTAATGTTTGCCCCCTGCAGATATAGCTGATTGTGTTGAGTAATCATCTTTTGAATTTTAACACCAGCATGTATCTGAAAAACAAGCAATTGTTGCTTTCTTTTCAGGAGGTTCGGCTGGAAGCGGGCACAGCTCTGGCCCTGTTTGCGTTCAACAACACCAGCCAACAGTACAACATTTGTGATGTTCATATTGTTTGTTCAACAATATTTAATTTAGTATTTTTTCTGTGTAAGAATGTCCAAATAAGGATGGTAGTGCAGCAACAACAATAGTATCTAAAGCCAAGAAAATGTTCCTTTCTTTTCAGGAGGTTCGGCTGGAAGCGGGCACAGCTCTGGCGCTGTTTGCGTTCAACAACACCAGCCAACAGTACAACATTCGTGAGGCAGGCGGCATCCGCATGGCCAAGTTTCAGCGGTTCCTCGACTCGGAGATCGAGACCTATCAAGCACATGCAGCATTCCAGGTAAAGACAGACATTTTATTGTTTTTTTGTTGTTATTTTTAGATTAAAGAATTTATGCAAACTAATTTGTTTAATGATAGAAGTTTTATCACAAGGGAAAAGTACTAGATAAATTAAATAACACATACAAAAGATAGAAGTATTGCGCTCTTGTGGGACTTATTAAAGGCAAAGGCAATGCATGTTAGTAATAGATGTATATCTTGATTGTGTGTGTATGTAATCAATTTCAGATTGTAGTCCTTGCGAGAGTGATCGTAGACCGTGATCAAGTCTCGCTTTCAGCTGATGGAGTTACGAGGCTTGTAGGACTTCTACAATCAGAGGATGAGGAGACTGTCATTTTGGCAGGTAACAAGCCTATTTTTTTTAAATCAATAAATAAAAATGATAATCGAAAGTGTTGCATGAAAATTGCAGAGAAATCTGAATTATATTGGCCTAGAATTTAAATTGTTAAAAGTTTTTGAACCTGTAAGAACTCTTTGATTTGTTTGGACATTTCTACAGCTACCTAGTAGCATAATCTCACCAAGTAAACAAAAAAGAGAAAAGGCTATTATTATTTTTGTGCCAGTAAATCGGAGTAAAGTTGCTAGACAACTTCACATGTGTATTGCTATTTTTCAATACAAGTGTAAATAGACAATTTTCTTAAACCTTTTTATAGGGAGCCTGTTGGCCAGTCTTGCCCACACGAGGGCGGGCATCCCCGACGCCATGATCACGTCGGGAGCCGTCGACATCCTGATCGCTCATCTCGCGTCCGAAAATCCTGAGGTGCGTTGCGCGTCCGCGGTCGCCCTTGGTTACCTCACGTTCAACCGCACAGCAACGCGACTTCTTCTGGTGGCCGCGCGCAACACTCCAGGATTGTTCCAGAGGCTCATGGAGAACCTGGACAAAGATGGGAAGATCTCGGGGGACTTCACAGACGAGTTCAGAAGACAGGAGATCGTCGGACTTCCTGCTCTCAGGTATGTATTGTACTTCAATTCTGGCACTTGTGTTTTTGAACCTACTGAAGACGTCTTAATTTTTTAGACCAGTTCTGAACTGATAAATGTACTTTGTCACTTTGAATATGGTCATATTTTTGTTTAGAAGATGTATATATCATTTTTTGCAAAATTCATGTAATAAAACATTACTGTTAACAGAACCAGAACAGAATTCTGCATTCTCCATAGACCTCTGCCCAAGTGCTTGCGAGACTACTCCTGAATTGCTTAATGTAGTTTTATATTTTGATTGTGGTCATTATTTCAAAGTTGCAATCATCCTTTGTGAGAAATCATGTTTGTAGATATGAATGTTCACATAACCATGGTTAAGTATAAAATTATAATGTGCCAATGAAATTTATATAAAAGATACTAAAAGATAATTTCTTTCATCTTGTTTTAATACCATTCTTTTTCAATATTGTCATGCATAGGTTATATATTGGGTACTGATGGAAATCACTGCAGTTTGCCATTTTGAACTATGGCTAATCTGTACGCACTAAAAAAAAATGAGCCAGAGTGTATTATGCAATGTGAGTAAGGCATTCACAAGATGGCACAGCTAGTGCATCTCATTTGTGATTCTAAACAAATTTAAATTTAAAATTTCATTTATTTCCACAAAACATTACCTCTGTAAAACTACCTTTGTATGTTTGTTTCTTTGAATACAGTTTGGAGAAACACGGAGGACCATCAGCTGTACCTCCACTCAGACCAAGAGGTAAGTCTTCACCTCTTTCTACCATTAACAACAAAATATATGACCTGCTAAAAACACTCTCCTCAGTGGGAAAAAATTAATAAAATTTGAGATTTCAATGTTGTTGTTTTTTTCAATAACTATACACATGTAGTGACACAAACATTGTTTCCCCTTTTCAATTTACCATAAGGAGCACTAACTCCCGTCTTGAACATGTAAGAGTGCCAAACAAAATATTCAAATAATTGCAATTAAATATAAAATAACTGTTTCACTTGACAACGCATTAATTGAGAGAAGTGCAACCCTCTTAGTATGGTGCAAAGTAAGGCTGAGTCATGTCGGAACCGGGTCCCGATAAACTTTTACCGGTCAGGAACCGGTAACCTGATAAATTTTTACCGTCGAAACTCGGACCGGTAAAATCACGCAATCGTGCAAGCATCGGCAAAAATGCACTGTTTGGGGCTTATATTGCTCTTTTTATATGCAAATAACATTATAAATACTGAGGCTTTTATGGATTTACATATCAATCTTTACGGGAAAATAGTTACATACTATCCAGAATTAACTCAGTTTCGCAAGAAAAGTTTTTTTTTTTCGAAGTAAATTGGACCTAGAAATCGATCGTTTGTTCACCATTGCGCATCGCAACACGTTTCACAGAAACTTAGCCCGCTAGTTGGGGGGAAACATCACATGTACAATCGCTTGTGACTGAGCCACTGCCCTCAAAAAGTGGCTATAAATTAGCCTTTTCGCAATCAACACGATTTTGGTAGTCTACTTACATGATAACATGGCATTTGAAAGCTGAACAGAATACAAAATCACCCCCAAAACAATGAAAAAACTGTGCCAAATTATCGATAAATTTCCAAGGAACATTCGTGATCGTGAGGTTAACTGAAACCGGACGGCTAGAGTTTTCGGGCTGCTGTTTCATGCATATAAATAGCGCTCGTATACTTTGCGTGCAAGTTACGGGTCTTTTTTCTTACGCGCGAGATTCATCCGCCGGCCGGTGGAACTATGTTAATTCATTCGCCATACGTTATACATGTAGTCGTTTTTTATCGATATTTTGCGTAATTGTTTTCATTGTTTTGGGGCTCATTTTTGTTTCTGTTCAGCTATCAAACGCCATGAAATCATGTAAGTAGAATATCAAAACATTTTAAAATGGTGCAAATAACAAAAAAATGTATTTTGAGCCACTTTTTGAATGCACTGGCTCATCAGCTGGATCATACAAAGATCCATCAGACAACTCCCCTGGAGTATCGGACTAACTTTGTGTGCACATCCGCCGACAATATCGTTCAAATGACTAGCAATTTTGCGCTTCCTGTTCAATTTCTGACTGTCAAACAAGTAACGAACCAAGAATTTCTCGAAAATAACCACTCTTTGAAGTAAATGATATCAATTGCCCCGTTTTTATTTGAATTCCGCTACATTATTGTGATAATCTTAATTTCTTTTTTAACATTTTATTTATTTATTTATTTTTCGGGGCACCGTTTCCGATATAACGAAACCGGGTCCCGATTGAAACGGTCGGTAACCGGTGTGATCGACCGAACCGACTCAGCCTTAGTGCAAAGACAAGGGAGTAGACTTATTATGATGTATTTTAATATGGAGTCACTTTGCTCTCCAACATATTTAATATTTCATATTTTGAACATTTAGGCCCTATATTGACTTTCAATTTACTACACAGGCATTATTATAGTAGATAAGCAGTTTTCAGCAGTATTTTTGCATCATATTTCATATTTGATAACATTTTGTCCAAAATGGTTAATTGTAATTGTTAAATATTTTCCCTATCAATTTATTTCTAGGTTCTGCTCGGCCAAGCCGCCCTAGCACTACCATGGGGTTCAACCGTCGCCCCACCACTGCCTCCACCAGTGCCCCCGCCAAACCCATCCCTCGCTCCACTTCCGCCCCCGTCCGTCGATCTAAGGACCAACGGCCGCACCCCAAGGTTCTGTCTCAGACTGGTAAAAGCCCTACGAGGGTCAGGATCGAGGAAAGTAAGAAAGCGAGCGACAAGGCGAAGAGTTCGCGAGTGGCGTGGGATTGAATGATTGGAAGATATATATATTTCTCTATTTAACAAAGTAAGCAAGAATGGACCAATGGCCGCATTGCAAGGTTCTGTCTCAAACTGGTAAAAGCCCTACAAGGGTCAGGGTTGAGGAAAGTAAGAAAGCAAGCGACAAGTGGCAGCGGTAATTTGCAATGTTCACAGCGTCATGTAATTGAAGGATTGGAAAATTTGATATTTGATATTTGATATTTGATATTTGTCCCATAAAGTTCACATGTGGCTGAGGATTGAACGATAGTAAGATTGGATATTTCTCTTTCAAATGAAAAAATTGAAAGTGGAAGTGCGCAGTCAAAGACTTCAAGAGTGATGCGTCATATGAAGAAAGCCAGATTGGAAGTGCTACATGTGTATGTTGAAGAGTTCACAGTGCCGTGGGACTGAATGATTGGAAGATGGGATATTACTCTATCGATAAAGAACGATTGGAAGATTGGATATCTATCCCAGGAAGAAAACAAGAATATAGTAGAACCTCATTATAACGAGGTCCTTGGGACCATAAAATAACCTTGTTATATCAGGGTAAAAGAACTAAAGATTATAAAGAGCTGGGACCTGCTAAATTGTCCTGTTTATACATGAAGGATTTGTTTTATATCAGAGCTCTTTATAACGAGGTTCCACAGTAGTAGTGCTTAGTTGAAGATTGTACATCTTGATCCAACCTCGGCCATCTCCATCGATTGAAGTCAAACGTGAGTTAGGGTCAAGGAGAACAAGAAAACAAGTAGGAAAAGTTCATAAGTGACTTGGGATTGACCAATTGTTTCTTGTTCTTGCAACAACAACAAAAATGTTGGCCAGCTTGTAGACATTTTGTAGAGCATTTTCACCTCGATACTTATGCAAGTGTTTTCATCTACATGTATGTAGGTTGTGCCTTAGAATGTCCATTCTTCTGTAACCAATTATTTGTATGAATGAATCAATAGTGAGACCTTTTTGGAATTTTGTACACCCTTTGCAAACCATTTCCATTACCAGTCATGTTGCCATTTGAACTGTTGGAGAAAGAATTCCCTTTCTTTGCATTGGTATAATACAAAGACAAACAAAACTAAATTTCCTTGCATCTTAAAGTGATCTAGTAACTACAAATATAACAAGGTTTGAGAGAAGTTCTAAGTCATTTTTGTGGAATTGGACAATGTTACTTGATCTCTTTAAAATGTATTGCTTGTGCCAAAAATTTGTATTATAAAATTGAAGAATGCACAATCTACTTGTAATATTATATTGCTCATAAGTTATGTTGGATCAAACAACAGCTTTTTTTCCTCTTAAAAAAAAAGAGGCCTCTGGTTCGATTCCCAGCAAAGCATATTCTTCTTTGCTCATTTTCGTTCATTTTATATATTTCTGGTCAGTTTCTTGTATAAATCAATTTCAAATTTTCAATATATATGTAATACACCAATTGCTGGACTGTACTACACTAGAATAAGAAGAAGTTAGAAGAGGAATATGCCAATATCTATGCACTACAACCATGTAAAAGATTGAAACATATGGGTGTCAAATGATTTCACTTTCAAAAAGTGCATTTGGTATTACATGCATGACATATTCCCCCTTTTCAGGTAAGGTAGATGCTAAACATAATCACTCATTAAAGTATTAATTAATTTAAATTCCAATATCTATGCACTGTAGCCATCTACAAGATGGAAACATGGTTTAGAGATATTTGAATTGTTTTAAAAAGGAAGTATTGCTCAGTTTAGTATTCAATTTTGATAGCCTGTATCTTTCAGATTGTGTAGATCTGCTAAATAGACATTGCATCAGGTCCTAGCTTGTACAAAAAGTGCCTACACTTTAAACCATACAGAGATGTTAATGTTAGTCAAATTCTGCCTTAGTACAGTTTAGCAATAATGTTCACATAACGCCTTGAGAATATTTTACATTTGATTGTCAAATTTGATTATTGTGATACTGTGTGCTAAAAGCTGAATACATACACTGTCAACTGCACCTAAATGACAAATTAATAATTAACAGCTATGCATGTACATGGTTAGCACAATATGTAAATTATTTAATGTGCTTTTGGTGTTTGTGTGTGTAGGTGCATGCGTGAGGTGTTTGTGAAAGATAGCACAGGAGATACAGTACAGTGAATCTGTATATTGCATTATTACCATTTTTTCTAATACAATTTATGTTATGTATGTATTTTATATTGTATTCACAATAGAGTACAGAAGCCATGACGTCATAAAAACACTTTTTTTTAATTTTCCAATTTGGACTTCATTTCCAGAAAGAGCATAACAAATAATGTCCAAATACCGAAAATCAAAGGAATAGGTTACGTATTGGCTGAGATATGCCAATCCGAATGAATTTTACTTCAATGGGCAATCAGTGTTATAATGCACTGGTTCCTAAATTTATGAACCAGTGCACTATAACACTGATTGCCCATTGACCAAAATATCATTCGGATGGGCATATCTCGGTATTTGGACATTATTTGTTATGCTCTCTCTGAAAATGAAGTCAAAATTTGAAAATTCTAAAAAAGATGTTTATGACATCATTTATGACATCACACTTCACCACTCTATGTATATTGCATTACCATTTTTTCTAATACAATTTATGTTTTATATGTATTTTATATTTTATTCACAATGTATATTGCATCACCATTTTTTTCTGATACAATTTATGTTTTGTATGTATTTTATATTTCATTCACAATGTATATTGCATTACCATTTTTTCTGATACAATTTATGTTTTGTATGTATTTTGTATTTTATTCACAATGAAATTACTGTAAGTATTACAAGTGCTCTATTTTGATCCATTTTCATCCATGCAAGCAAATAGAAATTTACTTGAATTTAATTGATTCCGTCCGTCCATGCAATTTGAATTCCAGTACAATTTATTATTGAATACATGTTTATTAATTATATAATATATATTACAAAGTGCTTTCTTACATCACTTCCAGCCATTGTACATACCACTTTATATATATTGTATACTTTACACTCCTAAGGGGTCATTTTCGTGCAATGAGTGTCTCGAAAGAAATGTTTTGTACACAATTTTCATGCAGAGTGCCATACTTTTTCTCTTCAGCAATATCTGGGTCTCATCTACTGAACACAGTAAGAAGTTTAAAGGGATCTAGTAACTTTGTTGACATGTGCAAAAAGTGATGAATGGTTGATACAATGTATATTGTCGTTATCTTTATTATGTCCACTTGGTATTGTGTGAAAATTTCAAGTTAAATGGACGTTATATGGCCGAGAAATGTGCAAAAATACAAAGTGATATTCACTAACTCATTGCACATGATTTTGTACACAGTTACGACTAGTCATCCAGTGATGATTTGGACAATGTTACCAGATCCCTTTAAGAACCAAAACTAACAAAACAGATTTGTGTAGCTTGCTATGAATCATCATTTTTTATGATTTATTGAGCATCATACAAACCAATTTTTTTTGTTACAGATAAAATTGCTCCATGGACATATGCTCCACATCAAAATCAAAATCTTTCCCACTAATTGCTAATGCAGGCATCACAAATGGTGACTGACTACATGTATTATTCCTGGGGGGTGTTTCACAAAGATCCTAAGTTGAACTTAACTCTAAGTTGGACTTAACTATTATGGAAAGCCATTTGTAGCCTTAGAATACAATATGTTCAGAAGCAAAAAAGCAAGAATTTTAGAATTTTTATAAATAATGCATCAAGAACATGTCATTTTCTTGATTAATACAAATTATTAATGATTTGAATCAACATTTTATACTTTTTAAAATAATATTTTCAACAATTGTTCAAAGACACTAATGGCTTTCCATACTTAGAATCTTTGTGAAACACCCCCCAGTACTTTTTGCCTCACTGGATTATGCAATTAATGTAACAATGTTTCTTTCTTTGATGATATATAAACAATTTCGAGATGTTCACAGTTATATAAACTTTGCTCTTCACAACAAAGGTAATCCAATTGATATTGGAGCATGTCTTTCCTTTTTTTTAGAAGCAAATGTTGTTGAAGCAGCATTACTGATGCATATGTACAATGACTGTTTGTTTGTTTCGTATGACATATATGCACATATTCTATAGTCAAGTCTAAGCAGTTCTCAGCCAGGTCAGAGCAGCATCTGTTGTCTGATCGGAGAGGGCAGTCATTTACCGTGGCATGCTGCACTCACTGTCTGGTCTGGATCCCCACAGTCACATGCAGGGCTGTCTTTTGTTTCGATCCAGTGACTGCAAATGGTGTATATACTATATAGCACATGCGGATGCTTATATGGATAACCAAACCTCTTGTTTATGTAATTGTCACTCACTCAGTACATTGTATGAAAATAGCACAATTCAGTGTTCCCATGATGTGTATCTAATGAGAGGAAATGAATAGTCGATCAGTGACATTTTCCCTTCCATTTTTTGTACAGAAAAATGATGCTATGCTCCTTTTTTACATTGTAATTTTGTATAATGCACTTGAATCATATATGTTTAAGAGTCCGTCCATTTTTGCTATATATATGCAACACATTTGCATTTATAACCTCAATGTTATTATATTTGTATATATTGTATATATATGATGTATACTGCAGAAAATAAAGATTTTATGATTGGAAATGGCATTTCTGTTCTGGTATTTCAGTCACTCCGGCATATTTGGTCCATCATCTTGATTTTGTAAATAATTGATCTGGTAACGTTTTCCTTCGCTTTTCCTCGATCTGTCGCCGACCTTCGTTCAAACTGCTGTTTATATGCGCATGCGCCGTAATTACCGGAACGCCGGCCCAATTGCCAAGGCAGGGGCAAAAACAAGTAAAAAGGGTAAAATCCGTTTGGTAATGAACCATGCACAAAAATAAGAACTTTTACTCGTGTTTGCCCCTGCCTTACGACAGTTTGAACAAAGGTCGCGACAGATCGAGCAGCCATGTAGTAATGTGGAAAGTTTATTTTGACTTATACTGTATGTAGCAGATTTCAAATCTTTATAATTACAGAAGGAAGCAAGTTTAAGAAGTAAAAATATTCCTGGATATAAATTGCTAATTGGCAAACACTTTGATGAAAACATTAAGATAATTGGTCAATTAATTTTCAAATGAAGCCAGGTGATTCGTTACTGGTAGAGCGTATTAGCAGCGGAATGAGTTTGAATCTATAATATTCATAATCTACACCATTGTAGCTTTCCAACGAAGTATGATAGTCCATTAATAATAATTTGTCTTTAATAGCAAGAAATTATAAGCACTGAAAAGTGATCCGGTACTGGTTTTTCATGTCTTTATGACTACCAGTCCATAAACCTCCATGCAGTACAAGACGATCACGCTGTTATTGGCTCGTACTATCGGCGTCAATAGTAGCGTCTAGCATTAGAAGGGCCGACAGTAAAATATTACAATTAAATGTATAAGAGGCCATGAAAATGCTAGATTTCTCAATCTAAACAAAATACGGCTAGTGACCAAGATCTCATAAAATTTTATATCCTTCCAATTTATTTATTCAAATACCGCAAAGTCAAAATGTTCGAGAGTGATCACATCAATATCAGAAATAGCTTACATGCAGAAGCTCACAAAAGACATTGATAAATCCTGAATAAATTGAATGATATCATAATTAAGAGCAGGATTATAAAGCTACGGTGGCACTATTTGTAAAGCAGAATGCCGCTGCTATTACCTAGGTTCATGTTATCGATATGTTCCAAAGATAATTAAATCCGAAAGTTATATTCCAAGTTCCCCGGGATTGGGGGAAGGTGAACCCGATTAAACATAAGGGCTCACATAAAGTTAATCCTTTGGTATATATATTCCAATAAAAGAGCGACAGGAAAATCCTGGAAGACTATGTAAGTCCTAAGTAAATTAATTCCATTAATTCGCTAATTTGTAATCCAACGCTTGAACAAAGAGACATTATCGTTGAAACTCGCGAAGTTTGACGAAGAGTAGCCTACGATGACGAGGACGAGGTGGACGTCGACAAAAACATGAAGAGAGGTATCCCGAAGACGGCGAAGACGAACTGACGATCAGGGCTGACGAAGTTGAGACTCGGGAACTGGTTGTACAAGAAGAAAATCGGAAGAGGTGGTAGCCAAGGAAAAGTCAATATAGATATGAAATCTCGGAGATGGTGAAGACACATTGACGAAGTTAAGATTCGAGAATGGGTTGTAAAGATGGTTTACAACCAGTACGTGAAAATAATCGTGTTCGTGTTGTAGTATGACTGGGGAGACGACGACAATGGATCGATCAGCATTGACGAAGTAAAAGTTCAAGAACTGGTTGTAAAGATGGTTTACAACCAGTACAAGAAAATAATCGTGTACGTGTATGACTCAGGAAACGATGACGATGGTGTTCCCCAGAAACGACAGGGGGAAAACGATGGTGAAGACTGAAGTACTCAAAAGTGATAAAATTCCAACAGTCGATAAACAAAAATGATGTACGATCGACAGTCCTTGACAGGAGGGGATGAGACGAACGATGTTGATACAAAATTCAACCGATGATGACTGAAGTTCAATGACAGGAACACAGGGAGGCGACGACGATTAATTCATTAATGAGGAGTTAAGTCAATATCAGGGTGGACGATCGTAATATGGTTAGCGATCGTTAAAGTGAATCATGTAAAGTGTCCAAATCCACGAAAATGACTTGGAGCTTCCTCGTTTCTCTTCTACCGTGTTGTTTAGCTTATGGTAAGAGAGGAATAAAATAGGGTTCGATTTTTTCAAATGTCCCTTTAGTATGAAGATAATTATCATTTAAATCTTTTATTTCTAAAGCGTTAATCAACGTCTTAGGTGACCTTTGACCTTGTCGTGCCTGCTATATTGTGTCCGATCCCCGCCCGGCTATACAGGGTGGCCCAGAAATAACGGAACGGGGTACTCGCCATACTAAAGACTCATGATGCCCGCCATACTGCATCGAGTAACGATCAACCGTGCGCCATTGTGAATGTGCGTTCAGCTGTGTATAGAGAAGAAGGGGTACTAACAATGGCGCACGCATTGAATGTTACTAGTTGCTATGACGGGCATCATGTGTCTGCATTATAGCAAGCACCCCGTTCCGTTATTTCTGGGCCACCCTGTATTGCATACAGCTAATCATAGACGTACGTTCGTAGAGAGCCGGTACGTACGTAATACGTGTATACGATACGCGTACAGCTACAGCGGTAGTAGTGAGCGAAGTACTGTGCATATTTGCATTGTGTACTAAATACCACTAGCAAATTTGTTGAAGAAACCGTTTGAGAATCTACAAATAAAATGCGAATGAGAATGCGGCCTGGGAGGAGATCTAGAGGTTCATCAAGAAGAAAAAACAACAATTTGGTTGATAATTGAGATGCATGCAGAGCTGAGTCTGAGAAGCTGCAGGTGATCGAAGAGACGACACGCACGGTCATGCACGGCCGGGACAGCTAGCTCAGCGCCGATCGAAGCCCCGTCTAAGGTACGTCCTCCCAAGTCAAGAGCCCAATTACAGAATCAGCAATTCAAGTTTGAGTGTAGATCGACAAATCTTTCGCTTTCATGGTCTCTTTGACATTATTATTGTCTTTTTCACTGTGAAAATGACAATGATAATCATGTCAAAGAGGCCATGAAAGCAATAGATTTGCCGATCTAGTTATGTTGATATCTCTTTTGTTATGACTTACGATTATGAAATGATGGGCCTTCTCAAATTTGATATAGAATGGGTAATCCGTTTTTTGTGTTTTTTTATCGATGCTCATTTTTGATAATGTTAGGTCTATGGTCTGGAATGCACTGTGTCTGTGTAGTACTCGGTCTAACTCAAAAGACAAAAGTGAAATGTTGCAAAATAAAAAAATTATTGTCATTGTGAATTGTGGTGGTCAGGTGGTGCATTGGGTGGATTGATCCACCTCCCAATTTCAAATTTTTACTGGTCCGAGATGATACTTTAGCGGTCTTGATTTACCAGCATAATTTACCAGCATACACAAACAGGCGATTTTGTTAGTTTGAAATGTAAAAAATGCACACATAGTACCAGGTAAAGGGGGAAAACGGCTAGAAGCATGAAAATGTATAGTCAAACCTGTGTACCATGACTGCCAATCAAAGTGGCCACTGTAGAAAGGTGATCACTATAGACAGGTTCCATTACATTCCTTTTCTCTGCAAGGGATCATGTTTGGTGGCCATTATAGGCAGGTTTGCTGCTATAAAAAGGTGGCTGCTATAACAGGTTTGACTGTACTTGAATGTAAATGTGGGCTCTGTGTAGTGATGTATCCGCAGAGTATGTGTGAGTGTGGGTGTGTGTGTGTGTGTGCGCATGTTAGATACTAACACAAAACAGACTTGTAGTTATTTGCAACTGGTTGACATAAAAGATAAATAATGTGCTCACACTGTCTGAAAATCTATATTTTTCATTCACTGTGTTATTAAAAAATAAGGAGTACATGGGGAGCAACCTCTACATGCAGTGATGTTGCCTGGGGGCGCATCCCCCCTAATAATTTGCCATAAAAATACAAAACATCACATGAATAGATTGGGGGTATGACAGGGTGAAGGGTGGGGGATATCTCTCCTTTGCTAACCCTTCTAAAGATATACATACAAATAATCTACCCACATACCCTCCCCAAATGTCGCCTATATATAGACATGCATATAAACATCACAGGAATAGATTGGGGGTATGACAGGGTGAATGGTGGGGGATATCTATCCTTTGCACAACTAGCATACTTCCGAGGTGATACATACAAAAAGTCTACCCACATACCCTCCCCAAATGTAGCCTATATATTATAGACATGCATGTAGGGTGTATGCCTGTTTCTATAATGGTTTCAATCATGTGGTCCCGAGGTCATGCTTTCTTGAATTCTAGTATATTCCAAGGTAAGGAACACACTGCACATTTTTTCGAGTGAAAAGTTACAAAAGCTCCCTACTGTGGGAGGGTCGATAGTGCGATACCCCTCCCACACCATCCACCATCCCTGCTCCCTTCCACGACCCCACCCCCACTTTTCAAAATAGTCATGCCACTGCAAGAAAGCCAATAATGTATTATACAGGGGGAACATTCTGTAGAAAAAAATATACGGTGTGCCCCCTTTCAGTCTGACCCGCTATTCCATTGTCTCCATGAAAAATGAATACACAATATGGCGGATGTTGCCTACTATATGAGAGTGGGAGAGTGAGTAGTTATATAAGAAAATTTGAAAGAGAACAATGGAAATTCAGAATATGCGTACGTGGAGTTGCTTTTATTTGGTAGCTACGGTAGCTGTAGTTATTACGTTCACGCCCAGGCCACCCGGCGGGCGCGCAACGGGCAACGCGATCACGGGCTGAACCTCCCAGATAGACACGGCAGCGCAATTCAACGAGTCGATGTACCCGCGACTGTTGAGCTGAGCCGATGTGTACATGTACGGGTGCGCATATCAACGGCCGCGGACCATCATTCCTGTGACAAATTTACGGTAAGCCATCAGTTTTCGGTGATAAAATATGAAATCAATATTCCCTTTTTTCACGAGGTAAACGGTTTTCGTTTTCTTTCAAACTTTCACAAATCTTTCAATTGTATTTTACAATGATATTGATATAGAATTGAAGTCTCAAATGTCATTTTGTGCAATATCTGACACTTTACCTGAATCACTTTAAGGTTCAGCATAGTTAATTGACAACTAATGAGCAAATAATCCTGATCTGATGATGAATCTTGATAGTAGCTGAATGATCACGATGCTGACGATGACATCGATGCGAATTAATTCCAAGTGAACAATAGCAGAACACGTCGGTTAAAATCTATTCCAAGAAATAGATTATAGTAGGGGCCACGTTATTGATGTGGCTCGTCGAGGATGGCAAACGCAGAGATATTACCTACATAACGGACATTGCGATCAAATCCATTTCTATCAAGTTCCGGTAAAATCAATATAAACAAGGACGAAACAATTCAAGTTGTTATTCTAACATAATAACAGGCCATGCCTGTTACATGAAATAATCCAAGAAAGGGACAGAAGAAAAAGAGCGCGACTGAACTTTAATGTTGTTGTGTTGTTGTTTTTTGGTGGCAATCAGTCAAATGTGACTATTGTTGCCAATTACTTTTCTATTAATTCATTATTCATATATTTAAAAAATATTATAGCATTTTTATAAATCATCAACAAAAAATTGCTATGGCACCGCTAAAAGTATCCCTTTATGTTTTTTTTCCAACCATACATGTAACTATTACTTTTATATACAAAAATATAAACATTATCCTTATTTCAATGACAAAGCCCACCTCTCACATAGGGACTCCCGCCACTGATGTGGAAGTGGGCCTGTTATAGTCAAAATTATTCTCTTACAACACTTAATTATAATATAATAATAACAAAGCAAACAAAAACAAAAAACTTTTATTCATAAATAAACACTATTTTAGTGCTACCTAATAAAATATCGCGAAACACTTTTCTCTTTTGTTTTTCTTCTTCATAATATACTAATTCCTAACAAATTAGTGCAAACATTTCGTGGGCTTATTTTGTGCATGTTAGTACAAAGACTTGCTACATGATACCATTGTCTTCTTTTTTCAGTTCACTTAGAAACTGAAGTAATCATAATACATGTGGGAATAACAGACACCCAACCTAATCAAGACAATGCGAGCGCTCCGCTTTTATATGGCGCAGGGCGTCGCGAGCACTGGTGCAAGTAACGACCAATCAAAACCTATCGTCTACGTAAAAACAAACCAATCCCGAAGGCGCAATAAAAGGCGCCTAAAACTGGTGGCCTAGCTAACTGACTAATTTGTGTTTGTTATAGTTTGTCGTTTCTACTCAATCAAAACAAATATTTACTTATATAAATTAACACTTCGATTAACTGATTACAAGAATAAACAACTAATGCATGCAATAAAAGAGTATACTAATTAAATGCAATAAGACAATATAGACAAAAGCGAAATATTTCTGAACATTTTGTGACAGACGGAAGTTACCACACGTTTTGCGTATGCTAGCATGCAGTGTTGACTATAAAATGTGCATGTGCGAATTTATGATCTTAATATAAACATCAGGATAGCTAGACGCTACAGAGGTGATGTTATTGCTGCTGAAATACCAATGTTCAGTTGATTCCATTTCCACTCTAGAAACATGTTCCCAGTTCAATGCCATCAAAATTAACATTCTTCAAGCGATGTTGCCCCTTCTCTTGAGTTGATGTTATTGCTGCCACATCTCCTGCAATACCATTGTTGCGCAAGTGGCTGGTAGGTCCCCGGCCGGCATTGGGTGCAGGGTTGAAGACCCGACGTTGAGAACTGACCAGGTGGACATGGTTCTGTAATGAAGAGAAACAACAAAACTTTTAAATGCAAGACACTATTCATATTCATCAGCTGTTGAACATGCTATTTCGTAGTTATGCATTCTTGATTTGATGATGCCTCCTCCATATAGTGGTGAAGCCCTCTGAACACTGGAAACATTGACTGTAATATATTTGGTGTTACATTCATCAGACATATCATAATTACTATTAAAATTACCTTTGACATGACGATCTTATGATGACCCCTAAATGGTGATCAAGCTGCATGACTTTGGAAACATTTTGTTGTTGTTGATGTAATATATAAGGTGAACATTACATATATGATATATATCATGATTACTAATGTGTACCTCTGCAATCTTGATGATGACCCCTTCATATATAGTGGTCAGGCCATCTAGACACTAGAAACATTTAGGGATAGCATTGTTTTTTGTTGCTTTTGATAATATATAATTTGTTCAATGTACCCAGGTCGAAAAAACAGTTGAAAATTAGTTGCCAACTGGTACCAGTTGATACCAGTTGTTGGCCAACTGGTTTCAATATGGAAATTGGTACACTGGAATCAACTGGAATCAATTGGAATCTACTGGAACAATTACCAGTAAGAATCCAGTAAGAATCCAGTAAGAATCCAGTAAGAACCCAGTTAGGCTGACCAGTAAGAAACCCAGTTGAAACCATTAACAAACCAGTAGTGGGATTAACCAGTACATGAGGACCAGTTAAAGTAGTTGGTTTCAACTGGTATTTCTATTGGTTTTAACTGGTCTTCCGCATATGTCCATTTATCTTTACTGGGAACCGGGAATTTTAACTGCTACCGTTTGAGGCCAGTTAAAACCAGTAAAAACCAGTTGAATTTCCAACTGGTTTCAACTGGTTTCAACTGTTTTTTCGACCTGGGTATCAACAATGTCCTTGGGACCATGATAATTACTTTGCTATATCAGGTTTCTTGAGGGTAAAAAATCAAAGGAATATAGAAATCTTGGACATTATCTTGTTATAAAAGGGTTTTGTTATATCAGAGCTCTTTATAATGAAGTGTCACTGTACAAATGTGTGCCTCTGCAATCTTGGTTCGATGATGCCCCCTCCATAGTGGTCAATTATAAAGCTCTCTGGACATGGAAAACATTCAGGGATGGTAATGTGTTTGTTTTTGTTGTAATTTATTAGGAGAAACCTGGGGAAACTTTTATTTAATAATTTATATAATATATTAGGTGTTACATTTATCATATATATCATTAGTACTTATATGCGTACCTTTGCAATCTTGATTTGATGACGACCCCTCCATAGCGGTCAATCCCCCTGGACACTGGAAACATTCCGTCTGTCCAGACATTGGTTGAAACCAGCCCTCTGTACAGGGGACGCACGGCGCAAAGCCTGATTCTGAGACATGTCCGGGGACGCACTCAACTGCATAGAGAAAATATAATCATATAAATTACAATTAACTTTATTTTACAAAGCTAGAAGACTATGTATCAAACATTGACACACAAGTATATGTATGAAAATATACAAACACTTGAAAAGTCTTTGATACTTAGAAGAAATATACAGTTGTAATGTTATTGTGGTGCTAAGTACGGTATCTCCTCTATGTATAGCCTTCAATCATCTTGAAGCATTTTCTAGGGTAAACTGACTACAAAATAAAAAAATAAAATTTTTTAATCATTCAGAAGTATTCTTTTTGCATTTATATTGCAATTTCCTTTTTTTCTAATACAATTTCAGCAATATCAATCAGTTCCTTGGGCCATACAATTTTTTTGTCTGTAACTGTACTATTATATACTAGTATATGACTGAAGTCTCAAACATCACTTTTGGAAAATTCATATGAAGTTATTGGATCACATTAATATATTTGTACCTTCACATTCCACTGCATTTCTGGCTCCCTTTTCTCTTGTTGAAGTCCCTTTCACACAGGGCTTGCACTGACTCTGACCCGGTTCATCCTGGTATGTACCCCGTTCACATCGGTAGCACTCCAGATCAGACTGGTCAAAGAAATGGCCCAATGAACATGCAACTATTGGTAAAACAAAGGAAAAACAAAACATCATTATGATGTAAATTAAGGTATGTATGAGAGACAAAATACAAAGTGTAAGATTTAAATCCTCAAATCAATAAAAGTGGAGAGGAGGGATCTGACAAATTGTAAAGTCCTCTTCCCAGGCCAATACTAAACAAAATTACTGTGACTTTACTGAGCCCTAACGTACACTACAGTTATGTATATTTTTTAACCTGTCTGATTTTTTGTATATAGGTGGAACCTTGTAATAATGAGGACCTTTTGAACATAAAAATTGCCTTGTTATATTAGGTGATAAGATTATTAATTAGGCTACAAATAAATTATACATAAATATCTATGACCAGTAAAATAACTTTGCTATAGGAGGATATTGATACATATTTCAGGGCTCTTTTTTGAGTAAGGTTTCACTGTAGCATACATTCTTCAATCATGGTTCCCAGGCTAAAGATTTCCAGAAACTGCAGTGAATGCGTTGATAGCAAATGTAAGCCTCGTCTCTTACCACAAGAAAGTCCATTTCTTGCAGGAACGTAGCCCTCGTGACATTCCATGCTGATGTCATCGTACAACAACTTGGTCTCCAATTCTGGGGGACCGTGCGTAGCAACATCCTCATCACTGTGTACTGTAGCGTATGTGTGGTTATGTAAATGGTTTGCCAAATCCACTAGGTATTGATGCATTCGTTGACTGCTGTTATACTCTGTTGAAGACGATGTCATCGCTATTACCTGAAGTAAGGTTGAATAATAAAAGTGATTTTTTTTTTATTTTTTAAAGACAACAATAAGCAATCTGTGTCATATTTCAAATGACCTTGGTGCATTGTTCCAGATTACCTTGCATTGATTACGCAAGATTGTACACAGGGTATACAGTATATTACTTACTGGAGTGTGTCAAAAAAATATGCCATAATACAAAATATCAAATCGTGAGAAGCATATTGGCTTGACAGAGTCCCCCACCACACACACTTTTTGGTGCATGCAGGTTGAACAAGGACCTTTTGACCATGAACCCTGTTATAGCAGGTATCTTGTTATTCTAGGGTAAAACATAGAAGAATATGAAGAGCTCGGACTAGCAGAGTTACGTTGTTATAAGATTGTGTGTTATATCATAGCTCTTATTATAATGAGTTTCCACTGTAGTATATACAATTGTGATAAAAAAGAAAATGAACTGCTGTTAATAAGAACTTGAATCCCCTCATATATTAATTTGGTGTCTAATATATACTTCCACATCCCCATCACAGAAATTGTTTTTCTTATGACGTCATAATAAAAACCAGCACTATCAAAGTGCGTGTTAATCAGGAAAATCGCGCACTGCTTGTGACTCACGCTAATGTTACCATAGCGGCTATCTTATTTGCATGAGAGGTTACCTGGTTGGTGTATCAAATCTACAATCTACGGAAAAACGTTACTGTCAACTGGGGCGCCCTTCAAGTGGTTACAAAAAATAATTCGAGTTGACCTTCCTCGAGGCAACACGCAAGTGTATACGCCCTCAACGTTCGTTGGTCTATTTATCAAATCTACAATCTACCGAAAAACGTTACTGTCAACTGGGGCGCCCTTCGAAATGGTCACAAAAAATAATTCGCGATTTCTCATAGACTGCGTGTATAACAATATACGAGTTGACCTTCCTGAAGGCAACACGGTCTCGTGTTTACGCCCTCAACGTTCGTTGCCGGTAAGCTAACTTTAGCTTTGACCAACTTCCATTTTGAGATGGAGGGGCCTGATCCCCATCCTCTCATTTACATTTACATACATGTATGTGACTACTTCCACATCTACTGAAGAAGTGCAAACTGATTATCTTTGTCTCCACAGTATAACAAGTAGCACCTTGAAAAAAATATGCATTTACCAAAAGAAATTGCCATTTAACATTTGCCTTTTAACCATATATGCACATTGGCAGTTCTGTGTGACCAAATTTCTCACATCATCCAAAAATAATGTGTGCACCTTACTTTAACGAGTTCAGTATACTAACCATGGAAACTACAGTGACATTTTTATTCTCAAAGTTGTCCTCTTCCTCCCCGACAATGAGAATCGATCTCTTCTTGCGTCTGTCCTCTGCACTGCAAACGACATTCACGTGGTCGACGGTGCAGTCTGCATTCTTCGTACAGATTTCAGAGAAATGCGACTGGCTGACGATATCCACAAATTTCTGCGAGATAGTCTGTTGTGTGTCGTCGCTGTTAGAGGCACACGTTCCAGAGTAGTACATAAGGCTAAGCGGGAGGTTCATTCGTCTGGGATTCCTAAGTCCTAGTAAAGATTAGAAAATAACATCATAAGATTATTATAGTAGTGCATTTCAACTGAATCAATACTGAATTAAGGTAGTATATTAAGCCTCGTCTATTAAAGGGACTTAGTAACATTGTCCAAATCCTCAAAATTTAATTTTAATTCTAGCGGTTCCTCATACCTTGTTGTATTCGTATTAACAATAAAATCATGGGACCGGTTTCGGTTTTTCAAATTTCCCTTTCGTTACAAAGATATGTACGATCAAAGCATTCAGATAAGAAAAACTCCCCCCGAGTTTTGAAACCGTGTACAAAGTGAGTGCAGTGAGTTAGTGAATATCACTTTGCATTTTCGCTCATTACTTGGCCATGCAATGTCCATTTGACTTGAAATTTTCACACAATACCATGTGGACATATGAGATAACAACAATATACATTGCATCAACCCTTCATCACTTTTTGCACATGTCAACAAAGTTACTAGATCCCTAAAGGCATCCCATGGGGTACAGGACAGATATCCGCAAGTTTATGTGTGATGATAGTCTGCCATGCGTTGTCATTGCTCGAGGCTCGCATTATGGAGTAGTACATGAGGCTAAGTTGGAGGTTCATTCGTCTTGGATTCCTACGTCCTAATAATAAGATTAGATAATAACATCATTACATCATGATTATAATAGGGCATTGCGTGTTGGGGTTATCTATGTGAGGACTTTCATTAGAGAAGATTTTAATACTGTTCACGGTTTAGATAAAGTGGCTTATGTATTTCTTATGACATGTTTAGTCGATTGAGATTCAGTATGACACAAACCATACCATCACCACCAGTACAAACATCGCTAGAATCTATTTACCACTATAACTTACTTATTGGTCATTTTGTGGTGTAAGGTCACATATCAGGAATCTCTTTACTCACTTGAACAATCATGAACGTTAGCATTTGGGTACCACAGCCCCGATGCCCCACAGATGAATATTTCGGGTGGCACCTGGCTTGTCCTCATTCGGGGTATGTCATAATCCTCGTTGCAAACCATGGTACAGTATCTGCCATAGGCAAAGCCGTCATCACAGGCTATGGCTCCGTGGGCAGGTGTATCTAAATCCTGGCAAGACACAGCTGCATAGAGAGAGAGAGAGAGGTAATATAATAATAAGAAAATGGTTTTAATTAATGTATCGCTATTAAGTGCTTTAGGGGCATTACTTTATTACTCAATTCATCAGACACATTCACAATCCAAACGGTCCAAACAGGATTTTAATCTATATACTTACTCGATAAGTACAATACATCTATAAAATGCAACATGAAATTGTAACGGCAAATGGCTGTGTAGTGTGTATTATTTATCATCAGCATTATTCTAATTATAATCATCAATAACCTCTTCTTCCTCAAATCATTATCATAAATCTCACCATCATCATTATAATCATCATTCTCATCATCATCACCATAATCATCATTCTCATCATCATCATCACCATCATCATCATAATCATCATTCTCATCATCATCATCACCATAATCATCATCATCATCATCATCACCATAATCATCATCACCATAATCATCATCATATCATTATCAACATCATAATCATTCTCATCATCATCATCATCACCATTGCATTCATTATCTCAATTATCATCAACATCCCCATCCTTATCTCCTTACGTGTGATGTTGATGTTGATCCTGCACTCTGCTCTCAGTCCGCTCCCCTTGTCACTCGCCCTGTACAAGATGACATGGTTTCCCCAGGGGAGTGATGCTGGGTTGTTGCCATAGTTACACGTCTCAATGAGTTCGGTGCCGGGAGCTGCTAGGAACTCTGGCTCCTCCCATCCCACATCGGTCAATTTGGTGGACGTGGTAATGTTTTGGCCAGGTGGACAGAACCTCACAACTGGCAGAACCTCATCTGTTAAAGAGAAGCAAAATATGATTTTTTTTTATGAGCTATGGATTTAAGGAATTTACTGGGATAAAAGGAATATTCTAGTTTTCACTAGCCACCAAGTCTGCATAGAAAATTAATGAGACTGTCAGGCAATAAGAATAGTAACTTTTCAGATGGTTCTGGAATAAAGAGCGCATAGATAAATTTTGGGATGGATTAAAAGATGGATCAAACATTAACATGATTGAGATCAGTGGTTTGATCTATCTGCAGTAGAGGTGTGGGTACAAGTTTTGTCCAGTCTAGAGTTTTACAACTGCATCAGATAAAGTATATATAGGCTATATTTATGAGGCTTTTATTTGGAAAATAATCACTTGCTTTGAAAAGTTCCTAATTTCTGGTATTCTTAACGTCAAAGACGCAGGTAGTGGTGAAGGTAAAGACACTCATTGTGTCCAATCTAAAGTTGTGCAACTAGTACCTCAGATAATGTCAATACACAATAATGATGAGAGTTTAATTGGAAAAAAATATCACATGTGATGTGAATTTCCTACTTACTGATAATCTTAATATCAAAGACGCAAGTGGCTGAGTTGTTTGACCCATCGGTGAAAGTGTAGAAACAGGTCGTGTCGGACGTAACATTGTATGGCGACGTCAGGCCAGGAGGTGTGGTCTTGACTGTGAGATTGTCATCCCAGTTGTCGGTTGCCGTGGGTATGTCAAAGGTCACCTCCACGCCCCAGAATTCAGTGCGCACCGCTTCGATGTGCTCCGAGGGACAGGATGTGATGATGGGACCTCTATAGTCTATAACAAAAGGGGAATAAAGTTCATGTTAAGTTACTAAGGACAAGCTGATCAGATGATCTCTACAATGTATAATTAAAAAGCTGTTGTGCTTTACAGTTACCATATTGAAAAAAACTGTAAACATGCAGTGTATATATAACCCACAAATCATTTCTGATCTGCATAAATGAATGAGTGAACATATAGTTAGGAAAATAGTTTATATACCCAAGGGTTAAACATTTGAATTTGAGTGTTTGAACATCAAACTAAACATTCAAATTGATCAACGTTTGTTTGGTTTTTAGACTATACAGGCATTGAAAGCAATTTTAACCCCTAATTTATTTGTTAAATATCTTCTTACATTGACATCTCAGAGCAGTAATTCTGCATCACGGCTAGTTGTTCCTTTAATTGTAAACTTGCCATATATCCGTTGTCCACTCGCTGAATGGGTAAGATGGATATTCAAAAGATTACTCTTGAATTATGCTACCAGTATTTTACCACCTCACCTATCCCTTAGTCTAACAGAACATAGGGACTCCACCAGTGGCTTGGCAACCAGCTATATCCATCCTTCTTTTTATTTTGCCTCCCATAGAGCATAACTCTCAGCTTTAGGTATGCCCATTTAGTGATGTCCCATCTTTGTCTCTGCCTGCCTCCCTTCCTCTGTCCTTCACCTCCCTCAGAGCCCCACTCAACTTCAAGCCTGTCCATTCAGTGATGCTATCCTCCCATCTCTTCCTCTGTCTGCCTCTTTATTGTATCATTGTTTTGTGTACCTCCCTCTAATTTTTAACCCCTTACTAAGACTTTTATATCATCTTACCAAGACATGTCAGAGCAGCAAATTCTGTCTCATTGCTGTCCCATTGTCCACTTGCTAAGCAGGTAAGTGTATTTAGTTGGCCAGAAAGTGTACGGTCTCTGTCGCAGTGAATCGTGCAAACCGTTCCGGCATGGACTTTCTCAGAAGTGGTACAACCAGAGGGCGACACGACGACGCTTTCATCAACAATCAGTGGATCACATCCGATAACTGGAATGCAGATGATGTAGGTTCACAATTCTTATCTTTACATTACATAGGATACAACTGAATATCAATTTAGAATAGGAGAACATTTGAAAAAGCAAAAACAATTATGTTGAATATAAAGTACCTTAAGAATAAGCCATACAATTTTTATATTTGCATGTCGGGTTATAAAATCTTTTTTGTAGAATAATATAACAGGCAGTAGAATGCAATATTTTCAACGCATTTCATTGTTCTTATGATATAGGCAATTCATCTGCAGGAGTACATGTAAACCAAGCTAGCTGTACATATAGTCTAGTTGTATGCTATATGGTTGCATAATAATCAGTGATGAAAGCGATATGTTCAGCATAACAATTTGTAAAAGCTATATAACAAGAAAAGGAGAACACATCAACTTTAATGGAACAGATTTTCAATATAATGTTATTTTGTACCTTGACAATAAGGCACATCATCCATCTGCCAGTACATGTCAGTGCCGTTGAATTCGCAGCTCGCCTCCGGGGAGCCAACCAATGAGTAGCCGACTAGGCAGGTCACCTGACAGATGGAGCCATACGAAGTGTCACATGACCCAACCAGAGTCCCAAAGAGAGGGGGCTGGAGCTCTCTAGAGCACTTGCGAACTTGAAAATAAATATAAAATTTTGTTTTGCATGATATTGTGAAGTTGACAGAGAATATAAATAATGGTGTAGCTATGAGGCGTCAATCCATTTCCGTGTTAGGGGTGACCCAACATTTTCGGGTCCGCTCACTATTCATAAGGACCATATTCATAACCAAAGAAAAGAGTCACTATTCATAATACGGAATTAGGGTCCTTATTCATAATAGAAACTGAAGGTCGCTATTCATAATTTGGAAAGAGGGTCATTATTCATAAGGACTGCTATTCATAACCAAAGAAAAGGGTCACTATTCATAATACGGAATTAGGGTCGCTATTCATAATAGAAATAAGGGTCGCTATTCATAATAGAAAATGAGGGTCGGTATTCATAATTTTTGACAGGCATGGCGAGCAATTTAGCAAGTATAGTTACAGTTACGGGTTTAAACCTTACAGGATGGGAGCAGGGGCCAACCCCTGATAGCTAGGGCTCGAGTATCTAGGCGACAGGCCCCAAGAAAATTAAGGATTTCGGCAATTATTTATTTTTTGTTTTCAACCGAATGACACATATATTATTCAAATAATATGCCTTTTCTCGACCAGAATATACATGACCACTATAGCTCCATCTATCAGAAATTCACAATGTTTATATATTCTAATTTGTTCTGCGTTAAACGCTTGTGGACATAATTTAAAGATTTCAAAACTATTTTAGATGTGCAATTCACTTTCTGCATAGATGAGGGCTATATATATTAACTCCGTTTCATGTGCGGTTTATAAAATTGCATTGCCCAACTCATTTCAAAACTAGTTCACCACGTATTTCACCACGGGTGGAGCAATACCCAATTTTTGGACCACATGTAAGAACAGGTCTTGAAATGGTCTTTCCAACAGTTTGTCTATATTTTACATATTTTCTTATCATCTTTTCATTAGAATTGTGCTTCATATGTATGTTTTTATAATTTGCATATATATATATCGATTTCGGGAATAAATACAAACAGACAAACAACCCCATCTCCACATAATGTCAACTGCAACAAAATACATCAATACTAAATTAGTATATTATGTTAGAGTATAAAAACAACCATAACAGCTGTCCAAAGTGAGTGGATAGTTTGCTTTGGAGAACTATTTGATCAGAGCAAACAAAAAATAAAATATTGATGAAATCTGCTCGAGTGTGTACTGTTTAAAGCAGATTGATGGCTGGAATTGCTTCTGCATGTGTTCAATATAATTTATGCACTAGCTATTAGATTGAAGCTATTCTCAAAAGTTTCATGACATCGCATCTAGCATTAGCAAGAGAGCTAGGGCTGATCATAAGTCCTCTACACTTTGTCGACTATTCAGAAAGCAAAAAACTTTTGAAACTACAATGCTTGCCTTTTTTTAAACAAATGAAATACCCAGAAAATCACTAACATACTAGGGAAAAGTCATACTTCAGTTTCATAATTTTCATATTTTGGATATTCACCAAGACTTTGCCTCCAAACATGAGAGTTAATGAATGATGAGTCAATGTATTTCAATCTCTTACCGATAACATCAATACCAAATCTGCACACTACTTCATTTCCGGCATCGTCTCTGGCAGTGCAGGTCACTGAATAAGTTCCTAAGGTCATGACCCCTGGACTACGGTCACAGGTCACTGTAGGGCCACTGCCGCTGTTGTCTGATGCTAGGACCTGCCACTGGACTAGAGTCTGGTTGGACTGCCTCTCTGCGTAGGCCACAAGGTTTTCAGGACAGTGGTCGAAGCTTGGCGCTTGTACATCTGGGGGGGGGGGGGGGGGAGGCAACAGTTATTTTTTCAATATTTTCATTGAACTTGAATGAGAGTAATTCACAGTTTTTAAAAAGTACTATATTACCTCAGAAGGATACTATCGTTAATACTGCAATCAAAAAATGATGAAGCACAGTTCATTTTCATCAAGTGGGATGCACAATGAAAAGCTGACACAATTAAGAGACAGCATGATAAAAAAGTTGCAAAAATAAGTATGTTTTTAAATTGGTGTTACATTCCTAGGAAGATTATACCACAACAAATAAACTCATCATATATGAATGAGTTGGTAAACATAATAAAATGGGTAGAAGAATCCCTGCATTCTGATTGGTCAATTAGCGTGTAAAAGTTTTTACTGATGCATTTTACTGATGCATGGCTCATATTAGTTTGATTTTCGCATTTTTTTGGCCCATTTCATAAAACAAATGCTGCACAGGCATATTTCGTAGATCGGTAAGAATTGTCTGCACTCTTTTCACTTTGGAAATGGTCTTAAACCCACTCGCATTCCAAAGTTAAATTTGTGCATTAAATTCTCAACCGATTCCCATACTGATCCACTCAAGCCTGTGCATCATAATTTGTATACTTACCCATGCATCGAGCCAAACTGATATTAGCTGTCCAGGTCTGCTGTGCAGAGCACACCGTCTCGCGGAGTCGTGGGGGGTCAATCTCGTAACCGGGGTTCCTGCATGCAAGGTTGCACCGATCCTCAAAGCGTGGGTCAGCACGACAGGATGCTGGTGCAATGGATATCTCTTCTGTGGCTGCTAGAAGGGGGCAGGATTTAACTGTTATGGAAAAGAAACATATAAACATGAATGTATACTTCATCAAGAGTAACATATATATATAACAGTCCACATTATGTGTGGGTACGTTTCAGTGTTACGTAATTATTTGGTAAGTAATTAATTTATTTATTGAGCCTCTAAGCGTCAATGGATACATACTTCTATCATTCCATATACAAAGTGCACAATTTCCACTCCCTGGAGAGTATTCCAGCCAGTCACTTGTTAGGTGCACACAGTGCTAAGGAACCACGTTGCTATCCTCCAGATCCCCATTTATACACCTGGGTAGCGAGCAGCAATAATGATACAAATCCTGAACGCATATGAACAAGAGCACATTGTAAAACATCTTATACCAAAAGCTTGGGAAGGTAATATGGCTTCAAGAGTTTCTTAACCCGCTCAGGACCGGTCCCTAAAATACTTGCACTGTGGTCTGTGGAGATCGATTGCTACTAACATTAACAATTGTCTTTTATTGTTCCTATTTCGCTTCTGCAGAGGCACTTACGTTGACAAACAAAGTCTGTTAAGGACCACGAGTGGTCAGCTTGACATCTCTTCTCGCTCTCTCCCATTCCCTCATAGCCTACTGGACAGTGAAACGTACAAACCGTGCCGTAGGGAACCGAGTCAGAGCTAACGCAGCCTGAAAGAGAAGCCGGATCCTGGATCACCAATGCTGGACATGTACTAACTGAAAATAGATGAATCAAATAAAGCCGTTCATTTAATAGTCTCTTTGGAGCTGACATCTTGGAAATTTGGACAAATTAAAAATGGCAATCCATTTAGGACTGATCCCAATAGTGCTTTGGCTGTGTTCTATGGACAATGGTTAATACGAAGGTAATTGAGAAAAAGAGAAGGGCGCTTTCACTAGTCCTTCTGAACGCACCCAATGTCATTCCGAGATAATCTTGTTTGAAGTTGTTTGCCTTTTTCAAAGTCATAATTTACACCTTTGTCTGCTTCATTAATATTGGTTCAAAATACAGTTTGGAGGATGTATAGTTTTCTTATATCTACCAAAGAAATGGATTATCAGATTAAATGATTTACTAAAAATGCATATACAGTCAAACCTGTATATAGTGACCACCCACAGGAAACAAGAAAAGTGGCCACTGTAGACAGGTGACCTTTATAGACAGGTTCTACAACACTGTTTTCCTCTGCAGGGGGAACACTTGTGGTGGCCACTATAGGCAGGTTGAATTGGCTGCTATAGACAGGTGGCCGCTAAGACAGGTTTGACTGTAGATCAATACTTTATAGCATGAAACATAAAAAGAGGCTACCATGAAAATGTATTTGCTTGCTCTGGTTGACAAGAACAATCATTTGTTAAACTAAAAGAAATGTTAAAACTCAATTTTCAACTAATCTGAAGCAGTTCTTACTTTGACATACTGGCCTGTCATGGCTCCAGGCAGGGTTGCCATCAGCTGACACGTTACATGACACTTGTGCCTGGCCAATCAGATCATAACCTACATCGCAGGAAAAGTTGCACTGACTGCCATGGAATGGGTCCTGGCATCCCTGTACAGATCCATGGGGTGGAGGTTGGTGGGAGGAACAGCGATGTACTAAATATTTAAAGAAAATATAAAAAGAAACGTTTTGGATGCAAAGTTGGTTTTAAAAATATAAGATGATAGAATTTGCATCAATCATGGATATTAATGATTGAACAAATAAAATAATAAAATTTAATTTTATGATTCTGCAATATTAAAGGATGAAAACTACAATTCTGGTTCTCATTTTATTAAGCGCTTAAAATCAAAACATATTTTCATGAAAATATAAATGTCGAATAAAAGAAGTAAAAAGAATTGTATTTGTAATGGTGGAAGCATTTTTCATGATATACCAAAGGATTAACCTACATATCTCTGTCCATGTTGAAAAGGTCACATTGATTTTTTTAAATAGTGGACATCTCATAATAAATTTTAACAGAAATTGATAACATTCTTAAGATGATTTTTTCTTCAGTTATTTTTACCTTGCACAGTGATGATGACATCACATCTTGTTGTCAACCCACTGGAGTCTGTTGCTAGGTAACCAATGGTGGTATCACCCTCTGCAAAGCTCCCTCTTGGTTCCAGTGTGTTATTCATTCTGTGAGAAACATAATAAAGACAATAATTTGTCATTTGAAAGTGAACTAAAATATCAGTAAGTTCCTCACTCATAAACTATTAAATATATTTGGCCGTTATTTCCCCAAAATGAGAAAGAACATTTTGATACCAAACTGTGAATGTAAAGAGGTGACAAATACTGCTAGGAAATTTACTATTTAAAGCAATTTGATGTCATGATGTTAATCAACCCACCTAACTAAATTCTTCCACACATACCAGAATGTGGAAAGTCTGTCTATCTGTCATGTTGGGAGACCTGTGGCTTTTATTACTTGAAGTCCCTATGCACAGTTCATACTGACGAAATATCGAATTGAGCACCACATTTACTCCCTAGGGAGCAGACTAGCCACTAGCATACAAGTCTCCAACAGGTTATTCTTACCTAGTGACATTGACTTGGCCTGAGTTGTCACTGGCAACAGGTTCCACATACACTACTGTGGCACTCAAGGTTCCCTGTTCTGCAAACACTGCCACTTGGCGGGGGCACTGGATAGTGAAAGTTGGTGGTTGGATATCTGCATTAAAGAAAAGAGAAACAAAGAAAAAAAAATTTGTTTTAATTGTATGCAGGAAAAAGCAAACAAAACTAATTATCTTATTTAATTCTAAGATAATCAAGTCTATTCATTGTACATAACGAGCCTAAGTGCTTTCTTATTGACCAACAATCCCATGGAGTAACATGTAACTAATGTATAGGACTGGAAAGCAGCATGTTATTATGGGGCACCGAGCCTATAGCTAGAATGCTCCCTTAGGACTACATGAGATGCACATTACATACTAAACAATTGTATGTGAAGCTACTGATTGGGTAAATAATGTTTTGATGAAAACACAAATAATTAACATTTCCTGCTCTCCAGGAAGTTTGTGATGAGTTATATATGGTCCAGGTCATGGGAGAAGACATTTTGTTGTGAATTACATCCACACACTTCATTCATACACTCAGCCATAGTGAGTGGTCACTGCTTGAAACCCCTGCCATAATGGAGCAACCTGTGTGGGATAGACCTGACTTATGCAGTTTTACTAGCCTAACAACAATTTTTACTGGTCCCGGGTTAATGGCCAGTGGTAGTTTAAACCTCTGACTTCCATGTATTAAAGGTAAAGGCCAGTTTTGGAAACGCCCCCCTCTCAAAAAAATGAAATGGAAGCTCTTATTACCAATAATGTGAAAGAATATAATTGTACTAATATAGGATTATCCAAATTTGGCCAAGAAACCGCCTACTAATTGATATATTTGCAAAATTATAACTTGATCTGCTGCAGATAGAGATCGCCAACTCGGAATCGCTCATTCGCTACGTGTATTACGACCACGAGGTGTACACGAGGTGTCGCGCTATACGGGCTTGTCCCTAGCTTGTCGATATCTCTCCCAGCGCTAGCGGCGTGGACAGGTCCGAACTGACGGTGGATTTATAAATTTCACAGGCGGATATTGGATTTCTTCCGATATTTCTGTTTTTAACGATGCTTAGGTTCCGATTTTACCACACAAGCCCTATTTCAATACTTATTCAACAATAATGATCAATATAGATGTATTCGGCTTCTTTCCCAAAACTGTAATTCATCTTTAAGCGCACTGCACACATGATCCATTTCTAACCCAACAACCAACTATGTATTTGAACTAAAGCAAGATGCATTATAGTTAAGATCCTTAATCATTTGTTGGATCGGATTGTGTTGTGTGTGGTGGGCTTCAAACCTGCGTAAAGTGACCACCTAAGTAGGTACACAAGTTATCGTCCGAAATTGACCCCCCTGTACGCATCAGCTTGAACCCCCCCCCCCCCCCTCTTTTGCGTACATACTTTGTAGAAAGGGGAAACAAGAAAGGTCGGGGCTACTGTAGACAGTAGACCTCTATAGACAGGTTCCATATTACATTGATTTTCCATAACATGGGTCACTTTTGGTGGCCACTGTACAGTATAGGTAGGTTGGCTGCTACAGACAGGTTTGACTGTAATATTATCATGGTCACCTTGACAGATGGGTCTCTGGGCAGTGTTCCATTCTCCTTCCGTGCTACAAGCCAACGTGGCCGGTCCCTGAAGCTGGAAGCCCTCGTTGCACGAAAACTCACAAGAAGAGTTAAAGCGCACCACTGCCTCTGTCCCACATGAGGGTGGTGCGACTGAGCCATGGGGGACATTAAACATGGCCAGACATGTCTTGGTGACTGCAGATTGGAGAGAAAAAAGAAAGAAAATAAGGTATCCAATGAATTACACGGAGCACTTCAAAGTGTATAAATTGAAAGAAAAGGGTTAACTTATTAGGTGTCGGTGCAATGTTTCACCAATTGACAACCAGCTACACTGAGCATAGATATTATGCTATGGCTTTATTTGACATTACATACAATTAAATCCGTACTATGCTACCAGGATGTGTGCTTATTGGGACATATGCACATGAAAAAGATATGCTAACTCCCAGACATTAATTATGCCTTAAAGGAACTAAATAATACAACGTACTTTGGCACTTATTCCAGTAGTGATTTTAGACTAATTTTCTGATGCCAAATCTCACTTAGCAGCCAGTTTACGCCCCACCCACATTTAGGGTCCAGAATCGGCAGCGTGATTAACATGTGATTGACAATTCATTGGCTTACGTCATCTACATAATTTAGTTCATAAGTCCGTTCTTTAGATGACGTCACATTTTGGCGATTTAAAAGGGGCGTTCCCAGGACAATTAGATATTTAGTAATTACCCCCAAAATGATTGATTTCATGGGAAATGACCGCCAAATTCTTTTTCTTGAGGAAAAATTACGTATAGAGAGCCTAATTGTGAAAATTAAAATCTAGACTCTGTAGTTCCTTTAAGATTATTTTATTAGCTGACCTGCATTCATGCATTACTTTGCATTGCATACCATTACTTGGTTTTAGCCTATTTTAAATTTGTTTCAAACATAGGGAAACTGACCAAATATATATCATATGAATGAAAATGAGCAAAATAAAATAGTGTTTCCCCAGGATTTGAACCCGAGACCTGCACATTACTAGACATGTGCTCTACCAGCTGAGCTAGAAAGCTGTATAATAACATTAAGGTGTGGCTAATATGCAGCTAGCAATTACAGCTTTGGAAAAATGTACAGAATTTAGAAATATTGGCAAAACTAATATTGTTAAAATAGTACAAGAAATATTTCAAAGTGAACATTTTCCATTAATACCTCACAAATCAATTATTTCTTGAAGCGCCCTCTAAACCAAAATTGTAGTATCCCTTTAAACAATTAGATTAGCCATTTTTAAGATAAGAAAATACCCGGTCTGGGGTCTATGGAGAATGCATGATATAGCGAATTCAAATCATCTTTCATAGTGGGTAAGTTTTACCTGTGCACTGAAGGTTGAGTCCGCTCCAAGTCTCGTCAGCTTGGCACGTTCGCTCCACAGCCTCGACACCAGAAGGGGTAGAGTAACCAGGGTTACACTGGAAATCACACGATGTCTGATATGCTACCTTTGAAGCCTGGCAGTCAGCAGCAAACCCATTTGTGACAGCAGGAACCGTACAGGTCTTGACTGTGTTAAAAGATTAATAATACACAAATTATTACATCAATAAAACAAATGATATCATGCAACGTATGAACATACACATTTAATGTATCAGAAGCCGGTTATTTACATTAACAAAAGGAACATCACACTGAGACCAATGGCAACCAATATATGTCGTAAGTTCTCATCAGATTGACGGCAGTGGAGAAAAGGTGATCCCTATAGTTTCATTTGTTACCATGAGATATACATGTAGAGCTACTTTTCAAGTAATGTTTGTTTTTAACCCATTCAAGAAATTTGATTCTGGTCAAACATGCATTCTTCATAGTCTACAGCCCAATTACTTTTGGGACCAATCCTCAAGGGGTAATCAAAAATGGTTCCGACATACATCAGCACTGTCTTACCATAACAGATCTCATGTTGGCCCGACCAATACCCAGCAACTGCTGTGTCATTTGCCCGTTGACAAGTTCTTGTTAAATCGTTGCCACCGGACAATAGGCGATATCCATTTGCACAGGTTACTCGGCAGCTGGCTCCTAGGAGCGCCCCGTCCTCACACCTCCCATGGGTGGGGCTGAGGCTTGCAGACCCATGGTCAGGTACGGGTAACGGAGGGCATCGAGTCACTGAATGGGAAGAGAATTTCATTTCATTTAATTTGGCTGAGTGTAGTAGATTTATGGTCAGGAACAAGTTTGTAGTTAAGAATTATGACTGATTGGTCATGTCCAAATATACTTGTACTTTCCTTCTACCACAAAACCGCTACACAAGTAGAGGATTATACTGTCCTCACCCAGCTTAGGAAAAATCAAATTTCATATTAAACAAAGAATTATTCAGAAAGTTTGTAAAATTAACAATCATGTGAAACATTTCAAAATTGAAAATTGTGTATATTGATAGTATAAAGCCAGATGAGTACATAACGAATTACACACAAAAATGTCAGTACCAATGTTTGAATTACAGCTATTATTTGCTATGGGTAACCGGTTCCAAAAAATGTCAGGCAAACCAACTACTTGGGACCTAGCTAGTGGTTGCTTAGAACAATTACTATGGTATATTAAAAGAGTACCATGTCATCCCTTTGACACTATTTATTCTTCAATCACCTAAGGTAAATCATGACAATTAAAAGCTATAGAGTTTGAATCATTTCAACCATGCAAGTATGGTAAATTCTGACCTTGGACTTGGATGTTAAATGAGCAAGTGGCCGCATTTCCTGCCAGGTCTGTGCCCCTGTAGACCGCTGTATGCTGGCCCTCATCCAGAGACTGAGGCTTCACAGAACCAACCATGGAAGAGTCCATGGTATACAGATCAGCATGGAGGGGAGATCCTCTATCTGTCCCCTTAAATAATTATACAAAATATTTTAAAATATTGCTAAAAAACATTTCAGTAATGGAGTAGTACTAATGATGATGATGATGATGGTGGTGGTGGTGGTGGTGGTGGTGGTGGTAGTAGTAGTAGTAGTAGTAGTAGTAGTAGTAGTAGTAGTAGTAGTAGTAGTAGTAGAAGTAGTAGTAGTCGTAGTAGTAGTCGTTGTAGTAGTAGTAGTAGTAGTAGTAGTAGTAGTAGTAGTAGTAGTAGTAGTTGTAGTAGTAGTTGTAGTAGTAGTAGTAGTAGTAGTAGTAGAAGTAGTAGAAGTAGTAGCAGTAGTAGTAGTAGTAGTAGTAGTAGTAGTAGTAGTAGTCGTTGTCGTCGTCGTCGTCGTCGTCGTCGTAATAGTAGGGAGTTTTCGATCGCTGATACGAGGACTGTTGACCTGTCGTCCCAGTGAAGTACCACATATGAGTTGACTAGGCACGTTGACTGTTGCTATTTACCTTTTCGATTTCATACGACGACGGGCGTTTGAAAGTCTCGGGATAGTTACGCCATGCATTGCTCGTGCGAAGTTTGCAGAGAACAGAAGATTAGTTTTGTAAAAAAAGGGTTTTAATATCCAATACAGTCAAACCTGTATATAGTGACCACCAGATTGAAAGAAGAAAAATGGCCGCTCTTTTCAGATGACCTTTAAAGACAGGTTCTATACAATCTTATTAAGACAAACCTCTGTATAGTGACCACTCAATTGAAACAATACAATTGACTTGATTGCAAGTGACCTTTATAGACAGGTGCCAACATACAGTCAAACCTGTGTATAATGACCACCAAAGGGATATGACAAATTGGCCGCTATAAACTGGTGTCCATTGCAGACAGTTCCAAAATACCGTTTACAGTCAAACCTGTGTGTAAAGACCACCAAATGAAAACAGGAAAATTGGCCGCTATTATCAGGTGCCTTTAAATACATGTTCCGAAAAGTCGTTTACAGTCAAACCTGTGTAGAAAGACCACCAAAGGAAAACAAGAAAATTGGCCGCTATTATCAGGTGACCTTTGTAGACAGGTTCCGAAATATCGTTTACAGTCAAACCTGTGTGTAATGACCACCAAATGGAATGAGAAAAAAAATGGCCGCTCTAAACAGGTGACCTTTATAGACAGGTTCTATACAATCTTATTAAGACATACCTCTGTATAGTGACCACTCAATGGAAACAATACAATTGACACTTAATTGCAAGTGACCTTTATAGACAGGTGCCAACATATTGTTTACAGTCAAACCTGTGTATAACGACCACCAATGGAAAACAAGAACATTGGCCGCAATAAACAGGTGCCCTTATAGACCTGTTCCATAAAATCATATACAGTCAACTTTGTATGGTGACCACCCAAGTGCAACAAGACATGTGGTCGCTATAAACAGGTGACCTTTATAGACAAATTTCATAACACAGTGTACTATCAAACCTGTGTATAGTGACCACCCAAATGAAACAATGGAAGTGGGCGCTATAATCAGGTAACTTATTATTGACAAACTCCATTAAAATGAGTAAAACCTGTGTATAGTGACCACCCAATGCAGCCAAGAAGAGTGGACGCTATAAACAGGTAACCTTTATAGACAAGTTCATTTAAATCATATAGTTCAGTTAACCTATTTACAGAGACCACAGCAGAGAAACAAGAAATATACAGCTATATTACGTTGTTTTTAGTAGCCGCAAATAGTGCTTGTCGTCACAGATCTAGACCGACGGCAAAACAGTGGTGTACACGTATTAGATATCTGGTACGAACGACGGGCACGTAGATGCGCATGCGCACTGCTTCAAAAAATGACGTCACTGTACCAGTCCACTAGTGAACGTACAAATCGAAAAGTCCGTAGTAGTAGTAGTAGTAGTAGTAGTAGTAGTAGTAGAAGTAGTAGTAGTCGTAGTAGTAGTCGTTGTAGTAGTAGTAGTAGTAGTAGTAGTAGTAGTAGTAGTAGTAGTAGTAGTAGTAGTAGTTGTAGTAGTAGTTGTAGTAGTAGTAGTAGTAGTAGAAGTAGTAGTAGTAGTAGTAGTAGTCGTCGTCGTCGTCGTCGTCGTACTAGTAGTAGTAGTAGTAGTAGCAGCAGCAGCAGCAGCAGCAGCAGCAGCAGCAGCAGCAAGGTTATCTTCCAACTCCAACCCATTCGAAAGGACAATTTGTTAAGATGTTATAACAAAAGAATATGGCATTATGGATCAAAACTTCTTTTTTTTATTGTTGCTGTGTTTGTTTTCATGTAATGTGATGATGTCGCTCAAGATTTTGCTCAAGCTGGGGTCATTTTAAAAAGCTATAATAAAGATATTTCAGGTAAATATTACAATTGATTTAGTAAACTCACCATGATTGGTTCCCAGTCCAACCAGGGTACAGGGGCAGCTGTGCTGAGTGCTCCGGCTACCAACGTCTTATCAGGAGGACAGGTGAAGACAGGAGCTGTGTTATCTGGGGAAACAGGAGTGGACAAGAGTATTAATATGATGCAACTTTACTAATATGCCTAGTAAAATAGTTGTTCTGGAACTAGCTACTAAAGTCAGGAGGGCAGGAGAAGACAGGCACAGTATTTTCCGAGATATAGAAGGGTACAAAAGTATAATATGCAACTAAATATGTCTAGTAAAATAGTTGTTCTGAAACTTAGAAGTTATCGGATATCCGTTAGGGTATACCCAAAGCAAACACTGATGAGAGGTATATAGTCAGTTCTAAACACTTAACCCTTTCAACACTGACTGATTTTGGTATAACATGCCTTTTCCATAGACCACAGCCCGAATATTTTGGGGATCAGTCCTGTAAGTGTTAATGTTGTATTTATCTTTACCAATGTAAAGCTGTTTCATTGTGGCATAACATGCATTCCCCAGTCCAATTATTCTGAGGACCAGTCTGGAATGGATAAGACAATTTGAAATTTCTTTTTTTTATCACTTTCTGGTATGAATATAACAGTAACCAACACAAAAATATTACAACTTTGTAAAGAGATATTCCCTATTTTCTTTAGATACGAAATGACAAATATATTGTCTTGCTTTGGATAGCAGCTGTCATCATCCACAAACTTATGGTACAAATGACATAGTGTCCTCTTGTGAATCATAATCGAAATGCACCATTACCTTCGCAAACTGCCTGCTGCCCGTCCCAGTTCCCATTGGCCTGGCACACCCTTTCGGAGGAGCCCCCCGTCTTTGTGAATCCCGCGTCACACCCCAGCGAGCACGTCGTGCTGTAATTCTGCCTTCCCATAATGCTTTGCCTGGCACCCTGGTAGAGGCACGTTGTAATCAGACCATTGTTTGGAGCCGGGAGGGCAGGACACGTGACAACTGCATGCCAAAAGTAAACATAATTTTGTTCAAAATTGGTTCAAATTTATCTAGTCCCATTATGATATTTATACATTTAAGTATTAATTGATTCATAAATAACAACAGACATTGCTTTTCACTATAAATGTAATGAGTACCTACTGAAAAGTTTCAAATATGTGGTTTAATCCTGAACAAACAAACAGAGATGACTAAGTGTAACTATATAATTACTTTTGTGAAGTTTTAAAAGCAAAAAGTGGAAGAGATTGTCATAAAAATACATTGAAAGAATTTTGTACAGCTTTTTCGATATTGTAATTTTCAACGTTACAATATCACAGATATATGAATATAGGCTAAACAAATAAACAAATAACCAGTTACACATCAAATAGTAGCAAATAATAGGAACAGAAGAACAAAAGAAACTGTCAAACTTACTGGAACAGGTTAAGTCATCTCCTACCCACACGCCATCCCCATTTTCATCACCGTCGTCTGAGCATGTTCTCTGGACCGCATTAGAGGGCGTGTATCCCACATTGCACGCAAGAGTGCACACCGTTCCGTAATCCTCTCTGCTGCTAGAACACCCCCGTTTGACTCCATTCGATGGCGCAGGGAGACTGCTTGCTGTGCAGCTGATACCTGTAACACATGGACACAAACATTTTGTAATTTATTCCATAAATCTATAGTTACTTTCCTCTTTTCTGTATTCACTTTTAATATCAACACTTAATTTATCAATATTTCCTTCAATACTTAATTCTATTACATGTAAAACTCACCCATTGAAGACCACTTGACTTTACTTAAATCAATACTTTTAATTTTGATTATTTCATAAATCTGTGGTCACTTACCTCTTTTCTGTATTTACTTTTAATATCAACACCTAATTTATCAATATTTCCTTCAAAAATCACCCATTGAAGACCGTTTGACTTTGGCATATCATGCATTCGATAACCATCCACCACAGCCTGATTTTTTTCTTAATTTTCTATTTGTATTTACTTACTTGTTTATTTCGTTTATTTATTTAGTTATTTTTTGTTTAAATTGATTGATTGATATATTTATTATTATTACTGATTATATATTTTTTTTTTTTTTTTGGGGGGGGGGGTCCAGTTTTCAATGCAGTTGTTGAATATAGCAATCTTGTATAATGCAACATAAATCTTTGTAACAAAATGTGCATAATTATTTAATTCATATGACATTTAATGTTGTACTTATAAGTTGCATTTAATAATTTTACTATTCATAAATCAGATGTTCTTGCAAAATTTCAATCACTTACGTTGACAAGTTGGTGTCGTATGACTCCATGTGCGATCGTGCTGACAAGTGAGTGCAGCATTTCCCACCAAGTAATATCCCGCCGAGCACGAAAAGCTACACTGGTTTCCCGAAGGAACGTAAACACCGCTTGGGCAATCCGATGAGTTAGTAATCTGGAGCGCATTTGACAGGACTGGTTTTTGACAGTGGATTCCTGCACAGAAATATTTGCAAGAAAAGAGCATTTAGTTCTAAATCATATTTATACTTTATACACTGTAGGCCTACATATCTTACAAAGAAAAATAATATGTCAACAAGATCATTAAATAATTTGAAAAGGGTTACCTTAGGAGGTGGGTTCACTTAAACCTGCAGCACAATCCAATTTTGATCCAATGAATAATTAAGGATCTGATTTATACTTCATGCTTTAAATATGCATGTCTTGCTTTAGTTCAGATACGCAGTTGTTGGTCAGATTGGAATCAGATTGTGTAGAGGATGTTGGGCTTAACATGTTTCCAAGAGAAGTTTCAAAATGCACGGTAAGGGTAATTCCACTCAAGAGATGTGATGTTTGCTATATCATATAACAAGGTGAATAAAGTGAAAAACGGTAGAGCATCAAAAAAGTTATGACAGGTTGACCTTTGTTCCAATTTGTGTGTATCGTTTGAAATTGTTATCGATCATGACGTCATTCGCGAGCTGCTGCAATTTTAATTTGTACATGGACATTTTACAAAAATCTAATCTCCTTAATTACAAAGCAATTTTATGCCAACATAGTTGCCCCATCAATATTCCTTTATTAATTCATAAAAACAAGCAGACAAACTATTTTTTTAGCAACAAAAATGAGAAATACATGTACAGTATGTAAGATTTAATGTACAAAACCTAAGACGACTAGCTTGTAGGTGATGTTGCAAAAGGCAGCAATTTTGAAATGATCGCTCATTTCAATCATTTCAATCTCATGTTGCTTGTCCGATTTTGATATAATTTTCACCAAATTATTCCTCTTAATCTCCTTATTCAGTTAGACAATAAATGAATCTGGCCTGGAATCCCTCTTTAATGTATGACAATGAATTGTACAAATACTTCCTCGATAGTGCTTTTGCATACAGATACATAAACTAATTAGTTACAACAGTTATTTGTTTTTTCTCACCAAATACACATTTAAAAAGATAGAAACAAAGAGCAAAACATACTTGTGCAGACCGGAGAAGGGCGTTCCCAAAATGCATTAGTACTTCCTGCCTGGACTGTGCAGCCGCGTTCAGCATTGTTGATCTCGTAGCCTAAGTTACACGAAAAGCGGCATGTGGAACCATAGTTTGTTGAACAAGTCCCTACTATAGAGCCGTGTGCTGGTGCACTGTGAGTAGGACACTGCAAAACTAGCAGGGAAACAAGGAATAAGAGAAAGTATTCAGATTTCTCATAATAAATCATCCACACTCATTTTTAAAAACATCTCATGAAAAATAAAAAGAGATAAAGGTAGCAGACTGACAATTAAATGGTTAGAACAAATTAGAGGGTAGGGAAGAATTATTCACAATCCTTAATTAATTGATTAATTCAAATTATCATTATTTTGCTCTTATTATCATCATACATGTACCATTCATCATCATTCCCATCAACATACCCATTGTCATCACCATCATTACTATCACCATTATCACCTTTAATCAAGACTTGTTATTGAAGTCACTACCCTCATTCTTATATAACAATCATAATAATCAATTTCTTTCCCAATCACTTACTCTGACATGACGGAGGTGCATTACTCCAGGCCCCGGATGACCCATTCTTATGACACTCAGTTGACCTCTGACCTTGCAAGCGGTATCCCAGCTGGCAGCTGTACGAGCAGTTCGCGCCCCTGATGTTGCCATGGGCACAGGTAACCTGGAGTGGTGCTGCGGCAGAGAGGGCTGTGCAATGTATTACTTATAACACAAAGGGAAAGAAAAGGTTTAAACTATTTGAATAACAAGATAACCATACAATAAATGTTACTTTTTAAATAAAAACATGGATAAAGGTATTTAAATGAGGTACAATATGAACCATATAACACATTTTCTACTTTAAATTTATGAAAAAATTGAGTAAAAGAAGAAAATGACTGGAAGTGAGAACAATTAACTGATTAATTAATTTGATTTCAATTTAATTAACACTTAAATACCTTTGTTTAACTTCTTCCATAAAAATGTTACTTTCTTGAGTTTCTTTACACATCAAACAACTTACTATGAAGATTGCCATATTAAAATCTTCTAGTATTTCTTCCTTTACTACATTCTAGATTTGTTTTAAATTTTACCTGTACTACTCTTTCATTATTTTAATTACTAATGTAACAACAATATTCTATGATGTAGTTTACTTAACCTGTTCCCTTTGAGATTATGAAATCTCAAGATTAGTAAGTAACAAGTTAACATTAATACAGTAAGGTTACATTACAGCTGTCTGAATAAATTTGATCAATGGTAATTACCATGCACGGTGACAGAAAAGGAGCATGTTACAGTGTTGCCTGCAGCGTCACTCGCGGTGTATATGATCACATGCACGCCGTCCGGAAAGCTACTCCCCGAGTCTTGACCCTGCATCTTACTCAGACTGACGGCTTGACCGGTGGTGTCTGAAGCTGTCAGGTTGGACCAGGTCACCGTAGCCGAGGTGGCCAGATTAGGAGCATACACCGTCTGGGATGATGGGCAACCGGTGAACACAGGGTTAGTGACATCTGAATGTGATCAAATTTAGGAGAAATCAATATATTAGTGCTTACCATTCTCTTTCAATAAGTCTGTCATATAATCACTCAACTCACTGCAAAGAAACAATTCTAATTAAATGACAATGCGGTTTTTAGATATAATCGTATTTCATTTAAAGCTGAAAGCTAATACATGTAGGCTATATCATAGTCAAAAATATATCTGCTTCGAATTAGTGTGTAATCAGCTATGATGAATACAACAATTTTTACCAGTGGAAGCAGTTAGTGGAGTCAGTCAAACAGTCGGCAGATACGATATTAGTCTCAGCAGAATTTGGAATTAGGAATTGATTTTGGGGTCTTTGTATAATTGTCAGGCCATACAAGATGCCGAAGCGCCAGATGGCACAGGGGGCATGTGCCCCCCCCCCCCCCCCCAATAATAAAAAAAAAACACCAACATATATGTATACATATTTTGTGACACATTCCCCCACCCCCCCCCCCCCCCCCCCCCCCGGTCAGTCCATCCAGAGCCATATATAGACATATGGCTCCGAGTCCATCCACACCACACACCACGCCCCTGACAAAATGTCATTCATTTCATTACCTGTGCAAGTCGAATTTGAGCCGGACCAAGCCTCCGACGTACCGCATATCCTTGATGCACTACTTTGCAGGGTGTAGCCCCCATTACAGCTGTACGTACAGTGGCTGTTGTAGTAGCTCCCATCTGTGCAAGTCACGTTGCCATTTGAGGGATTGGAAAGCCCAGGGCAAGTGATTCCTGCAGTATGTTTAGTTAGGGGAATATGAACAGAAATATGGTTAAAAAAGTTCAAACTTAATAAAAGAAGAGTTAAGATAAATTAAAGCTATATAAACCAACTCTCAAACATCCTCATCTTCCTTCATTCTGAATTTTAAATCAATTTCGCTCCATGCAGTCTTTATACCCCGAGGCTGGGGCGAAACATTTTCTCCTTGAGTTATAGAATATATCTATGTGCTGGCACAAGTAAAAATTGATGTTGGGCAAATCAATTTCATAATTGGTCTAGTTTGCTTGCCCGGTTGGGCAAATAAATAATTGTTAATTCATACATGCGTAAATTTCATCTAGATGTAAGACTAAAAGGACAAGTAAATTTTATATTCTGGTAAGTTAAATGTACAAATTTATGAATTTACTTCCCTGAACAGGCCAGTACAGGAACTAGTGTGAATAGGATAATGCTACGTGATTTTTCTATAGCGCGCACAGTATTTTTTTGCTACAAGTACAACATTTTGTAAATTCATCATAATTTGCGCTTCCGCCATCGTGGGTGAGCGTTTACAGTCGATGTCCCGAGGAACTGGGAAGATCTGTTTGTAGTTGAATGTTCTGCCTGTAGCTGTAGGTAGATGTATACCCTGAACTTACGTGTGCATACCGTGGCCGATCCACTCCAGTAGGCAGAATTACCGGACCGTGTGCATGTTCGCGTCACAGAACCAGAACCACGCCGATATCCTGTACTGCAGGAATAGGTACATGCTGACCCAACCGACACAGAATTGGTGCATGATACACCCCCATTAGACGGTCTTGGTAGAGCAGTACATCGAATGACTGCGGGCAAAGCAAAGATAGAAAAAGCAAATGAGATAAAAGGACGTTTGAGTTTAATTCAATCTATCGATTAAAAATCAACCCTTTTCATCCATTACTCTTACACTTTCAAGTCCAGCAAATCCCCTGAATAGTTCGGTATAGCGCTCCCCTCTCCTTCGCCCTTCAGTTCTGCCTTCCCAAGGCAAGAGTGCGGATGGAGTCCATAATGATTTTGGCCGACAATAATATGCCATGATTATACCCGAAAATGATTATAGTTTCGCCCCAAGTTGAAGTCATCTAGCGGAAACGTGAGATGCAGATTCCCCGATGTAAGGTATCGTCCAAACTCTCGGTATAGGGTGCACAGGATGTCTGTAGATCATCGCACCCTCTGAAGTATACCACTAACGTTAGCTGGTATACTTCAATGATCGCACCCATATAGTACGCAACCCAGCCAGTAGACAGAAACATTCCATCTCGTTCTAGAGGGATCCTTTATCATGTTTATTATTATGACGTCATACTATCCCCCTCCATTTTCCAACACACGAGGAGAAGGAACGATTTAACGGTCTCTTCCTATACCCGGGAGCTCGCCACTCGCGTCCAAAAAAAGGGCGGTTTTTAAAGTAATTTTCCTAACAATTTATGAGTTGTAGATATAACTTCATACATCAGTATGGCCAACCGGACATAACCATGAGAACTGAGAAGTGAACGTTTGTAGTTTTGCGACTATGTTTAGACATAATATATAATTGTCTATATTCTGTCAAATTTCCTCGAATTTGTCCCCGATTTCGGTATTATGTAGCTGGGAAGATTTTGAACAATTATTAGATCTTTCCGACCAGAAATGCGCTAATGCACACGTGTTAAACATGACATCTGCGCGTACTGCCGTATGTAAAATATGTACAAATGTACTCAAAATATGTTTGTTTTCAACGGATTATAATTTTCAACAGATTTTCCCCGCATGTCTTGTACTGTTTGGGGCAAATTATCGGAAGGAACACGTATCCCCCCCCCCCCCCCATGCCCCGTACTTACGGCACTGCCCCCCCCCCCCCCCCGCCCCCACCACCACCACCACCTCCCCCAACCCTCACGTCCTATATTCAAACCATCCCTTTCTTTCCTATCATTGACGGTTACTGCATTCATTGAATGTGTTGATATCCATCTTATCTTTTCTATTAATTATACAGTTGTTTGTGATTTACTTTCAATTCATCATTTCCCCGTTTCGTTCTATTTGTTCACGTTGCAATCAATGAGGTACAAAATCGGGACATTTTCTGTAATAACTTTAACAAAATTCATAATGAAACCGCCTGACGTATATTCCTGTTTAAGAATTGGTGTCGCGTTTCCATCATAATTTTATATAAAAGGAATACCGTTTCGAACACATTTCATCATCAGTACTCATTCGTGAGATATCATGTGTATCTATATTCCAATTGAGTTGGATTTCACTTTCTTATAAGTAAAAGACAATTATGTTTGAATATATTAGAATCGTAATAAGTCAACTAATGCCCGGCGCAGACAGAGCGGACTCGACTGATCCGACTGGTTATCAGCCTGATTAATTCAGTATGTCATATATAGGACTCCGGTTTTTCCAGTCAAGTGCCAGTCGGAGGTCATTCAAGGCCCATTCAACATGTTGGATCGGCTCCGACTGAGCGAAACTGACTCAAGCCTGACTGAAAACCAGTCGGATCGGGTCGAGTCGGCTCTGTCTGCGCCAGGCTTTATGTGTCGAAGATGAACTAAACAGAAGAAAAATCCAAATACTTGTCTGACATACCAACAACAGTGTATGATACAATGCATGGCCATGTAGCTCTATTTCCAGCACCATCAATCGCTGTGTATGTCGTGGAGTGACCCCCCTCGGCAAAACTTGACCCCGGCCCTGACCCGGAAGTAATTCTGTCCGTACAGAATGAAGAGCATGGACAAATTAGAAGAATTATCGCCACAAAATATGAATTATATACATTAAAAATGTGTAAATAGTGGTTCCCCTCAATGTTAAACAAAGACATAGATAAAAGTACATTAATATGAATTTGTATTCCTACGTTAGTTTAAAAGGATGGTCAAGATTTTGAGTATGAGAGGGCACTCTATTTCCTTGTAGGTGATATATCTGTTGAAAATATATAATTTACAAAAAGTTTGTTTTAATCTATTTCCAATTAGTCGTCAATTTGAGCCGTACTACATACAGTCTGTTACTGTCCCTCGCTATCTACTGCCTTATAAATGTGCATATACAATGTTACCCAGAAATAAAGGATTTCATGGCAGAAATGTTCTGTCATGATAATGGATAATTAAAAGCTCTGTTTCTCTTCTTTCATGATGTACAACTTATGGCACATAATTGTCAGCTGCTATAGATAATAAAAGCTACTAATTTGTGCTGACATCAAACATGTTTTCATTGTACTCGTTCTCTGGCATAAACCATTTATTTTCTAATCATGATGTGTCATATAAAAGATACAAATATGAATAGTTATGCGGTGTTTGTTCTTTTCCAAAATAATTACGTTTACTACCTATAGAAACCCACCGTCAAACTTGCAATTTCTGCTTGCAAATAGAATGTTGGTAACACCAATATCCAATGTTTTAATTTATTAGACATGCGTGAACTATGTGTCAAAAGTTGTACACCAATTTAAAGAAAGAAGAGACATATAGCTTGTTCATACATGCATTAATCTCATCTAAGGAATAATTCATTATGACCGTTCTGCCATGAAATCTGGTTTCGTTTTTTCTACGACACACTGTACAACCCAAGGGCGTCGATTTCTTCTCGCCATTGGGTGGGGGGGGGGGATGATTCGTCATTTTGACCATCTCTGGTGAGGGAGCGAAGCGACAACCCAGCAGCGTGCCCGGGTTTTTATGGCTGAGGGGGGGGGGGAGCAGGGGCGGATCTAGCTTTTTGCTAAGGGGGGGGTTTGACCCAATGACGATGCGGAGCATCGTCCATAAGCCGCGAAGCGGCGATTTTTTTGTTGTTGCTATTCTGAACCCCCGTAAGTGATTTTTTTTCTCACTTTTTCCACTTTTTTCACTGATACGGGGAGGGGGGGGGGGGTTAAACCCCCTAAACCCCCCGCCCCCGTAGATCCGCCACTGGGGGGGGGGGGGGGGGAGCTTTTGAATTCAGCTGCTTAGAAATGGGAAGGTTATTAAGTGCACATTGCAAGCATCATGTTATGAGCTGGGCTTTGTCCAATATGAACTTTAGCCAAGCATTCTGATGGAACCCTGAATAACATCAGTCATGGGATACCCACATTGGGAAGCTTATTGGGGGTCCAGGGGGCGGAGCCCCCGGAAGCTTTGGGATTTGTAATATCCAGATATAAAGATGTTGTCTATCTGTAAATATAGAGTTAACTATTCTTTAGTTAATTGGCTTTTGAATTAGCGCTTTAGAGATTGGAAGATTATTAAGTGCACTTTGCCAGCATCCTGTTATGATGAGAGCACAAAGTATGGATGAATTTTAGCCTGATAGATAAATACTGTCGATTGCAATCATCCTGATGGACCCCTGTTAAGTTGGGATACCCACATTGGAAAGCTTAATGGGGGTCCAGGGGGGTCCAGGGGGCGAAGCCCTGGAAGCTTTGGGATTTGTTATATCCAGAAATACAATTAACTTTTTAATAGTTAGCTCAATTTAGTTAGCGAAGCGCAAACGCACAGTGGGCCAGGATCGCCTGAAAGTTTGCCAAGAGAGAAGTCCTGAATAAAACTATTAATGAGTACATGGCTGGTACTGGGTCAAATAACCTTAATGGGGGTTACAGGGGAGCAGCCCCGGAAGATTTTGGATATTGGCAGTTAAGCAATATCAAAAAGTGGTTTAAAGAAGACTATAGTAACAACTTCCATTCATAAGAGGGGGCAATGCTCCTTAATTGTAATGTTATTATATATTTTTGAACCCCAAATATTGGGGGGGGGGGGGGGGGTGATAATAAAAGCCATCCCCCCACCTGAAATATTGGGAGGGATATATCCCCCCCCCCATCCCCCTCGTGATCGACGCCCCTGGTACAACCTGAAGACTAGTTGTTGTCTTTCGGGAAATCTCATTTTCTAGTGATATATTTTTCTTCAAACGTATGATGCAAGTCATCAATGGTAATATCGTTTTGTAATTGCAACGTTTTTATAAATACAAAATCTTAGTAGTATTAGCCTTTAACTTGCTTTTAAAGTTTGAGAATTATTACAAAGTAATTTTTAATTGAACCAATGTTAACTTGTCGAGTGCAACGGTTGATACTTACGACACGGATGCCGCCCCACTATTATCTGTGGCCGTGGGCGTCGGCCACCAGACAGACCTCGTGCTCGATATCGTGTACTGGTTACCGATGTTGCCCGGACATACAGTGAATGTTGGTGGTGTTCTGTCTGTTGAGGTGACATTTAAAAAAATGGTTGACGTGTTTTGTTCATTTCGCGCAATTAAGCAAGCAGATAATGAAAGACTCGGACATTAAGCGATGCGGATGTAAAGAAAAAAGAAAAATGTTTGGGGAACCATCCATTCATATTTACCATCATTATTACAATAGAATAGTCCATATCACCACCCTCATCTTTTCCGTCATCATCGTCGTCCTTATCATTGTCGTCCTCAATCATTATCATCATCATCATTATCATCGTCGTCATCATCATCATCATCATCACCATCTTCTTCTTCTTCTTCCTCATCAATTCAGTGGCGTAGCTACGGGGGCACGTGCCCCCCCCCCCTCCCCCCGATAATAAAACAAAAGCAATAAACCATGCATAAGGGGAAATCCTTTATAAAAGTTTTTAAAAATACATAGAGTGTAACCCCCCCCCCCCCCCCCCCCCATCACTCCAAACTTTATCATCATCATTATCAGCAGCATCATCATTGTCATCATCATCGCCATCACCTTCATCTCCTTCTAGATCTCTTACCTGGTGGAGGCGGCGGTGGGGGTGATCTTCGTCGTCTTCTCCTGAAAGCGCCTAAGTCACGTGATTTAAGTATCCAAGAGAAAAAAAAAACACAATAACACAGACGGCATATCAGTCTTATCCCGTTGTTTTTTGTTCTTCAATATCATAGTAAAGTAGCGAACGGAAAATATTTCCATAAAAATAGACTCCAGAAAATAACATAAATCGCCGGAATCTTAGAGGGAAATTATATTTTAATATTTTTCAGCATAATCATTTCATTTGTCATACATGGATTCAGTTTGTATGACGTTATGCACAGTCGAACTTGTTTATATAGAGAACACACGTTATTATAACCATTGTTTGTGTCTCTCTGAAGCCTACCTGCTTTTAACTTTTTAACTAGTAATTGTCAATTGGTTCACTCCCATCACGGCCATTTTGACTACAATCAAACATAAGACCATGATTGAAGTAATAGACGTTAGAAGTTGTGGTAAGTATTACGGGTTTGAATTAGGATTATAAGGATATATTTATGTATGACAAAGGTGCATGTAAAGGGTCAAGTTTGAGTTGGAGGAAATATGATTTTTTTTAAGGGATCTAGTAACATTGTCAAAATACTCCAAACCTACTTAGAACCATAGGTTTTCACATTCATTGTACTATTCGTGCTATCAAAAGAAGCATGGAACATGTTTTGGTTTTCCGAATTTCTCTTTCGTTATAAAGATATTCATGATTTAAGTATTCGTATTTGAAATTCTCTACTGGAGAATTCCAGCTGCGTAAAATGGTAATGCAATGAGTAACAAAATATCACTTTGTATTTTCGCTCATTACTTGGTCCTTTGGAATATATTTACCATAGCATTTTCACACATGAATCAGTGGACATAATTATATCGGATCACATAAATACATATTTTATCAACCCTTCGATAGGGTTTGTACAATGTCAACAATGTTGCTAGATCCCTTTTGTTACATCAAATGAGATTGAAATAGGCTAAATGGGTGTAACCAAGTGGCCGAGAGCGCGATCATGATCCAGGACCAGCCCTAGTTCCACTGATCTCTAGATATCATTTACGGTTGAATGAGTAAGGGCGGTGTGTGCGCTCTGCTACGTTCTGTTAATTTGTATGCAATTCTAGCAAATTGACATCAATGAGTTAGAGCCAATGATGCTAATTACCATGGTAAATGTCGCTGGTCCGTAATCGGGCCCCTGCCCCCAGGTTCCTTGAATATCTTAAAGGGATCTAGTAACAGTGTCAAAATCGACAAGACTAACCTATAATTATACCGGTTCTCTCATTGTAGTCATATTCACAAGTAGAAACGTGGAGTAGGTTTCGTTTTTCCAAATTTATCCTTCGTTGATAACGATATTTTTTGTTCATTGTGATTGGATGTTTGGAACTATCTATAATCTAGTTACCGGTTACTGAAAACTGTGTACAAAGTAAGTGCAATGCAGTGAGTTGGCAAATGCCACTTGCATTTTCGCTCACTACCTGGTCATATGATATTCATTTACAGTAGAATTTCTAAAAATCACTAAGTGGACGCATTAGATCAAAAGTATACACATTTCATCAACCAATTACCACATTAGTAACAAAGTTACTAGATCACTTTAAAGGGATCTAGTAACTTTGTTGACAATTGCAAACAAGCAATGAATGATTGGATAATGAGTATTGTTGTAATCTGATATGTCCACTAAGTTGGATAAATGGATGTTATATGGCCGAGTAATGAGCAAAACTGCATAGTGGTATGCGCTTACTCATTGCACTGACTTTGTACACAGTTATAACTTTCCAGTGGATAATTACAAATTCAATCGTAAATATCTTTTTAACGAAAGGAAAAGGAATCATATTCCATGCTTATAATATGATACAATTGCAAAAAGGCATGATAGAACCATTAGAGTTCTAATTAAGTTGGATTTTGATAATGTTACTAGATCCCTTTTATTCATCTTTACTCACCAGTGTCCGTGACGAGTACAAGTATGATAAGAAGAAAGAGAAGGCCGTTCTTGAGAAGGGGTTTCCCCGGCGTCATAGTGCACTCTCTGAGAGTTGAATAGAGAAGAGTGGAGTCAATATAGTGCATTGTTCTAGTTCTATGGTAATACTCGCCTGTCAATCAACGCCTGTTCCGCATCTCGAAATTGTGCGATTTTGTGCACACCTAAGACATACATTTCACGTTATATGAAGTCTATAAGTATGGAACCAAACATACATAATGACAAATTATTAATTTTTTAATCATCAGCATTCACTTATCTGTCAAATTCGTATCCCGGACTAACAAGTTACCAAGAGAGACATTGAAATGGGGAAGAAATATGGGTGTGCTCTGCTAAAGTGGTGTCAGAAAGTTCACCAGCTGTATGTGGTAAGCAATTTTTTATACCCTCGTGTGAACAGTAATTAAATAATTTCAATCGCCCATTCCGCTCTGCCATCGTCAGTCATCCATAGACTATACATTGAAATACCTGTTTGTTGTTGTCAATGATAATTATCTTCATACCAAAGGGACATTTGAAAAAATCTAACCCTATTTTATTCTTCTCTTACCATAAGCTAAACAACACGGCAGAAGAGAAACGAGGAAGTATTTTTCGTGGAGTTAGACACTTTACAGGCATCACTTTAAAGGGCATAGCGAAGAAGAGATTGAGCCTTGCATGAGATGGATCCACATGATCGAGCCATCGATATACTCTAGGGCGTCAACAACTTCTCCAAATTGGAGGGGAGACATTGCGAGGAAGCGAAGCGATCGAGCGGGGGAGGGTGTTGGCAGTGGCGTAGCGAGGGTCAACGGATTGGGGGGAGGGAGCTTTTGCAAATTTCCACTTGAAATAATGCAATCTGGTGTATACATTGGAAGGAAATTTGATAATATTGAATTAAAGAAAACCAGGACTTGAATCATCTCCCTCATGATAAAGTATACAAACACAATCGAACCTACGTGTACACATACACCAGACTCAAATACGCTCACGTCGTATATATCCGTGCTTGTCTACACTTATTTGAGGGAAGACAATTTTGAAATTGGTGTTTCAAATATAAGTGTAAAAGTGGTCATTATTGTCTGAATCATTGTCTTAATCATGGGTGTTAAAATTGTACATAATAGTGAATCTACTCGTAACGTATTTTTAAACGGGGATAGCGAGGAAAGACTGAGCCTTGCATGAGATGGATCCAAGTGATCCTGTTTACTATAGAGCCATCGATAAAGTCTAGGGCATTGAGCTCCAATGAAACTAAGCAAAGCCGTCAACAACTTCTCAAAAGTGGAGGGGAGACATTGCGAGGAAGCGAAGCGACCGAGTGGGGGAGGGTGTGGGAGGGGGCGTCCCCCTCCCACAGTATATAGGGGGCTTTCGTATTTTGGGGCGTGAAAGTGTGCGATTTGGTGCACACGTCATACAGAAATTTCACGAATAAAAAATTTCACGGAACCAAAAATACATAACGACAAAGGGAGTGGGACAATCTCCACCATTTTCAAATGTGGGGGGACATGATATTCCAATTTGATTTGCGTTCAGCGCATATGGACCGGATTTACTGAAATATATATTATTTCAGATTATTTTATTACCAAGAGAGACATTGAAACGGGGAAGAAATATGGGTGTGCTCTGCTAACGTGGTGTCCAAAAGTTCACCAGCTGTATATAGTAAGCAATTTGTTCTACCCCGGTGTGAATAGTAATTAAATAATTTAAATCGCCCATTCCGCTCTGCCATCGTCAGTCAACCATAGACCTACATTGAAATACCTGTTTGTTGTTGTAATACGACGACGAAAATCGGAAGAATACTAAATAGATAAATACAAATTCAAACAAAATCATTAAGTGATGCGTATGATATACGTATCACTTAATAAATATAAATTTATATTGTATAAAAATGATAATACCAATACAGTTCATCAATATGGTTATAATGCTAATAGTAACAATACTAATATGTTATGTGACGGCGTGCTATAGATGAGGGTTTAATAAAGTTCGTTTGAGGTGTGCGTTTGAGAAATAACACTGCCCAGAAATTTCGAAATGTGAGTTCCCGCAACCAAAATTAAACTTGCAACATGAGAAGCTGTATGAAAACATGAGAAAAAATGAGATTTATAGTCCTTTTTAAACTAACCAAAAAAAACAGCGACTTTGAAGATTATTTATTGACAAATGTGTCTTTTCACTCTTTGGCATTATATCACTAAATTTTTTTCTTCCTCATTTTCGGAATTATTGGGGGAGGGCGAAATGTTCGCCCCCAATATTTTCATTGGTGGGGCGATCGCCCCCCTTGCCCCCCCCCCCCCCCCCCCCCCCCCCCCCCAGGATCGACGCCCCTGAACTGCTCCAAAGAAGGCAGTTCGACGATATTCTGAAGTAGTTCGTCCCTGTCCTTAAGTGTCTGGGGAAATAACTAATTTTGTAAGTGTCCATTGAAGAGCCTAGTCTCAGCATACTGTTCTCCGTGTGAAACCAATACAATGATAATTGTGAACATTAGTACGCAGTTAAAGGGATAGTTGATTATTGGTATTGGAGGGCACTTCACAAAATATTTTTTTGTGGGATAATGAAAAACTGACTGTCAAGAAATCGGTTCAGAACGTCTGAAATATCCATAAACATATTTTTATTCAAAGAAAATTCTTCACCAGGGGATATTTGGACTTTAAAAAAAAAATTAAAAATGCCTAAAGACTACGAAAAAAACAAATCTGAATAGGTTTTTAAAAAGTTGTTGATGATATCTCTATTGAATCATTATTTTAACAAAACATTCAATCCACAATGTTGTATGAAAAATGGCTAAAACTAATGTTTTTTTTTAGAAAGCGCCATCTTGAGTTGTAACGGCTCTTTTTGAATGATAACAGGGGTTTTGCTTAGTCGTTTGTAATTGTGTATACTTTTCGAGCATGGTAAAGTTATAACTATTATTTTGTACCGTAATGGTGCGGGTTTTGAAAGTGGGGGGCTGACCACATTTTAATTTGTATAATAATTATTATTGTATGCTTATGTATTCCTTTGTTTTAAACCAAAAAAGTGGGGGGCTGCAGCCCCCAGCCCCCCCCCCCTTCCAGTTCCGCGGCCCTTCAGTTTGACCATTACTCAACTATCCCTTTAAACAAAAACAGTTATCACGACTGCCCGTAGTGAAAAAAAGCCCATCGGAGCTGTACTGAAGATATCGAGTAAACTACCTGACTACTGCAACTCAAATGAAATTTGAACAAGAAAGAGGATGTTATGAAGAGAAGGGAATACGAAAGTTCGAAATATGATAATATGATAACCCATCAAGGTCAATGCTGTGCGAAAGAACATTAGTTAATTACCAAATACTGTATACATTTATCAAATGAATAGCCGAGTTTTGGTATAGAGGGCGCTAAACAAAATAATTTGTTTATGAGATAATGAAAGAAATGAGTGTCAAATACGAAAGAGCATACAATTTTAATAACAGAATAAACTTTAAATTATCAAAATCGGTTCAGAATGGCTGAAATATCCATAAACATTACCAGTTGTAATAATTGTGGGGCCCCATAAGCACTGGCGTAGCTACGGGGGAGGGGGGGGGGGGGTGGCACGGGGGGCACGTGCCCCCCCCCCCCCCAATAATTTCGAAATAAAATAGAAGACATAAGGGGACATTTTTTTTTTTAAACAAAGAAATACATAAGGTGTGCCCCCCCCCCCCCCCCCCAATAATTTTCGTGCCCCCCCCCCAATCAGTCCGACCACGCTACGCCACTGCCCATAAGTATTACATAATTTTGAACCAGCCGTTCAAAAAATGTAAAAAATGCTTGCTCTTTTAACAAATTTACAAAAGAGGTTTTGAAATAGTTGTTGATTATCTCTCTATCTAATCATTATTACAACAAAACATTAGATGCACAATATTCTATCTAAAATGGCTGCAACCAATGAGATTTTAGAGAGCGCCCTCTTGAGTTTTAACGGCTCTTTTAAAAATAATAACGGACTTTTTACTTAGTCATGTGTAAGTTTGTATTCCTTTCGAGCATGTTGTAGTTATAACTGTTAGTTTGAAATGTAATTGTGCAGGTGTTGGTTTACTAAACAAAAGTTCAAAATGGTAGCAAGGAGCTATCTATACTACCATATTATTGTTAATTATATCCTACATGAATTAAATCCTGTTCAGTGATTGGTCTACATAGCGTCATGTGACCAAACATAGTAATGCCCATGGAGAAAAATGTGCTATGCGTGACGTCATTCATGGAATAGTAAATGCTATTCCATGAATGACGTCATAGACGCCGGGTGATCATATAGAGCCCATAGAGATGCGTGTTATAAAACTTCCCTGCGAGCAGAGGTCTTGTTTTAGCTTGCGAAAGATGCTCGACGAGATTTCTCAAAGAGTTATTTAAAAAGAAATACAGCATATTTTCACCCGTGAATATTAATAAGTTCCAAAGAATATTCTAGAGATGCATTTCATGCATAATGTAGCGGTATTCGAATTTAAAAATTACGGCACTGGTGCACATTGTGCATCGTTGTCCTTCTTTGGTCGTGACACTAATTCGTCATACAATCGGCCGCGGTGTGCACTGCACTAGCTGTATGTGTAATGTACAAATAACTATTTTCTCCATACAATTATACGTGTGTAGTATGTCATGTATGTAAAGCAAGTTAATTATTCACTTTGATGCGCGCGTTTTGCATTTGGGTGCGCATTAGTTGTTAAGGCGCGTAACCATGAATGGAAAGATAGCGCAATACGCTCTCTGCGCTAGGACTATTGCGCAAAGGGGGTCAGTGTCACAAACAGAACATAGTCAGTGCAGTGATGGTTCCATGATCAATGTTTTGTTTTTCTTCATATTTTCTTTAATTTAATTGAAATCATTTATTTTTGCGAAGATTATGATTATGCGAAGGATATAAAACAAATATATCATGTACTATTTCGAGCCACTATTGAAATTATGGATTCCTCGGTGACAGGAAAAGCACTATGTTCTTCGGGTCTACGACCCTCAGAACATAGTGCTTTTCCTGTCACCTCGGAATCCATAATTTCAACTAGAGGCTCTCAGTGCATGGTATATTTGTTTACTAGCTGTACCCGCGGAAATCCGCGGGTTTTTGTGAGAGAGAGGCGATGATGACATAACGATACTTTAAATCTTTACTATTCCCAGAGTCATAATTTAAATAGTATAAGACAAAATAAACACAGGCGACTCAATCCCGCCCCACAACCCGTCGTTGGACGGGGCCCCGACGCATTAGGGTCCCGTCCAACGATATCTGGCCAATGTATAACAAAATCATAATGGTTTAGTACCCATGCAAAGTTATTCAGTTACCCCCAAATTTTATAGAGTCCATAATTTGTTCCGCTTGTATTAAATTAGATACAGTACACTATGTTCGTGTACTTGCTAATATACAGTAGCTTCGCCGCTGACCACCCCCCCCCCCCCCCCCCCGCGACTCCAATTGCCTGCATGACACATAACCCGTCGTGTCCCATGAACGTTTCATATCCAATCTAAGTTCTCCGGCGTATACATTTTGTCATATTCTTGTGAAACCCGATGATATATTCCTTTAAAGGGAATAGTAGCCGTTTATATACATGCATCCCATAAACTTTTCATATCCAATCTAAGTTCTCCGGCGTATACATTTTGTCATATTCTTGTGAAACCCGATGATATTCCGTTGAAGCAAGGATATGGGAGTTCCATGGTTGAAGGGAATAGTAGCCGTCAATACATGCATGCATTGCATAATAAATGAGCAGATCCCCCCCCCCCCCCCCCCCACCCCCAGGCGTCTTCTCTTCGCGGATGGCATAATACAATCATATTACCGCAAGATGTCGAGATTGTATAAAACTCCCCTGCTCCACCATTGTCCACCCCGCTTTATTCACTTCAAGCACTTTGCACGCCCGCTCAGCTGTGTACAAAGCATGTGGGCTCGCGGACTTAATACATCTTACCACAAGCTGGCGCAATTATAGTATCGTGTACGGTAGGGCGAATGAGATAGTGACCAGAGACGATGGTCAGCAGGTCAGTGAGCTATGCAAATAAACTACGGTTCGGTGGGGTAATTAGATGACTGCGCGACGTGTATACACGGCTGTACAGCCATCGCGCGTTGTATAACCGCAGCTAAATTGAAGTTGTCGCATTTTGTCGTCTATGCACTTACAAACACGATGCCAATCGGCAATAGCGATCATTACCATACCATCCGCGTAATATAAATATTGATATTTATCAAAACCTGGGTAGTTTCGCAACGTGTTATATCTAAAATAGTTTCTCGATATATTATTTGTTTTATCTACTCCAATTTATATTCTTACAAATACTTTTACGGCGATAAATCGTTAGTCAATGCTCGGCGTCTTAAACGGGCAATTGACATTGCTGACTTTCCCTTTTCTTCGATCTGGACGACGACCACGGGGCGGGAGCGACTCGGGAATGCCTTATTGTCCTCCGTAAAAAGTATATCCTTCGATCGCGACGGTCGGGAAGTCGCCGAATCCTCGGGGTGGGGATATCTCGAGTGGGAACCATTTTGGGGGGTTGAAGCTTACCGTATTAATATAATAGACTAGCTGTACCCGCGGAAATCCGCGGGTTTTTGTGAGAGAGAGGCGATGATGACATAACGATACTTTAAATCTTTACTATTCCCAGAGTCATAATTTAAATAGTATAAGACAAAATAAACACGGGCGACTCAATCCCGCCCC